>ML986597.1:270350-288351 GCA_010094045.1 Lojkania enalia
AGAACTATCTAAAACTATCTATTTATTATTATAGATCTAGGTACTTAAGATTATATTATTAGTATTAAATAGTTATATTATTTTCAACTCTAGCTAGATACGGATAAGAATTGGATTATATAGCCCTCTAAGTATCTTACTACTTATAATCCTTTACCTCCTCTTCTTATATAATTAACTTAGCTAGTATATAATAAGGAGGTAGAGCTAGATATCCAGCGATACGACGCTCTATAAGAAAAGGACTAGTATTAGTAGTCCTATAGTCTAACTATCTATTATATTAAGAGTCTACTAAGACTACTAAAAATATATTAGTCTCTTATAACTTATAGTTTAAATAAGTTTAGAACTCCTATATACCCGTATATAATAAAGTCCGAACTTAATTTAAAGAAAGTTCGTTCTCCTATTATTACTCTTATTTTAGCTAATACTTTCTACTTTAATATAAAGAGGAAAGAGAACGAGTTTTTCTCTACGTTTCTATATAAAATCGAGTAGCTGATTAAAGATAAGTAAACTCTAGAGCTAGAAGATAAGGCTAAAAATAAAGTACTAGTAAATCTCCAATTACTATCTGAATACTATAGGTATTAGGATATATTTAGTAAAACTACAGCTTATTAATTACTAGAATACTACCCTTATAATTATAAAATTATTCTTATAGAACCCCTCTCTAATAGTTATAGTCTATTATATAAGTAGAATATTAAGGAGCTGGAGGTAACTAAAAAGTATATTATAGATAATCTATAGTATAAGTATATTAAGTAGAGTTAGAGTTTTTTTACATTTCTAATCCTTTATATTTATAAACCTAATAGTAACCTATATATCTATATAGATTATTATAAACTTAATATTCTTATCTATAAGAATATATATCTAATATTATATATAGATAAACTCCTATCTAAACCTACTAAAGTAATAATTTTTACTAAGTTTAATATTTGCGCGGCCTTTAATAAGATTAGAATAGATTTTAGTTCTAAGAAATATACTACCTTTTAGACTCGATATAGAACCTACAAGTATAAAGTTCTACCTTTTAGATTATATAATAGTTTAGCAACTTACTAGCGCTATATAAATAACGTACTAATTAACTATCTAGATAATTTTAATATTATTTACCTAGATAATATCTTTATCTATTTTAAAGATAAGACGATATATACTATCTATATTAAGAAAGTTCTTAAAAGATTATATTAAGCAGGGTTATAAGTTAATATTAAAAAGAGCGAATTCTATATTACCCGAACTAAATACTTTAGCTATATCCTCTTAAATAAAGGTTTTAAGGTTAACTTAGAGAAGGTAGAAGTACTATATAACTAGTAGCTACCTACTACTATAATAGGTGTAAAATCCTTCTTAGATTTTACTAGATTCTATTAATAGTTTATATTAGAATTCTCGCGTGTTATAAAGCTAATTATTATATTATAGAGTCCTATAACTCCTTTTATATAGACTTTAGAATGTAATATTACCTTTAAGAAATTAAAGTCAGCTCTATTAAATATACCTATACTCTACTACTTTAACCCTATATTAGAAATAAAAATGGAAACTAACGCTTTTAATAGAATAGTTGTAGAAATACTATTATAAAAATATTCTAATAGAAAATAGTACTCTATAGCGTTTTATAGTAAGGTTCTATCCGATTTAGAACTAAACTAGAAGATCTATAATAAGAAACTATTAGCAATTATTATTGCGTTTAAATAATAGAGGATAGAATTTACTTCTATAGCTACTAGAACTCTAGTATATACTGATTATTACTTACTCGAATATTTTATAACTATAAAAGTACTTAATACTTGTTAGGTTTATTAAACTAAGGAATCAGCTTAGTATTAGTTCTAAATCGAGTATATTCTAGATAAAAATAATACTAGAGTAGATATTTTTAGATATTATAAATAAGATATAAAAAACTTAAAAGTAGCTTAAACTAATAACTAGTTAAGAGTTTTATTTAGACTGTATTAACTTCACCCCTAAATTAATACTAAATTAGTCTAGTCTTATATTATTTAAATAATAATTTAAGCGGCTATACTAAATATTATTAAAGGCTAGAAGTAGATTATATTACTAAACTCTCTAAAGTTAATCGATATATTACTATAGGAAAACTAAACCTCTTTTATATAGGAATATACCCTTTTATCTTATAAGTATTAGATAGAGAATAGACTACTCCTCTATAATAATCGCTTATATATTCTATTAGATTTAGGCCTTTACACACAACTTATATAAGAGGTTTATAATTAAGTATCCTCTATATACTTAAGCGCTACTAAAATCTATTAGTTACTATTTTAGAAGTACTACTAGAAGAGTATAGAGGCTACTTATAAACGATATATATAGAATTATATCCTATACTATAAAGCTTATCTAATATAAACCTAAACTCTAGATTTTATCTACTTACTTCCTATACTAAATTAACTAATATAGTACCTATATATTAATTTTAAGGATTTCTCTATAGATAAGTCTAGATACAATTAGATTATAGTAGTAATTAATCGCCTATCTAAATAAGTAGTATCTATTCTCTACTATTATATAATTAACGCACGGGGAATAGCTGAATTATTTATTTAATAGATGTACTACTTTAGCTATATACCTAAAACTATTATTTTAGATTAAGAACCTTAGTTTATATCTAATTTCTAGTCTAAATTCTGCTATATTTTAAGTATAAAGATTAAACTATCTACTACTTATTATAAAGAGACTAATAGATAGATAGAGATTATAAATAAGTATATCGATTAGAGACTGCGCCCTTTTATATCCTTCTACTAGAATAACTAGAGTTCTCTATTACTTATAATCGACCGAGTATAAGTAACTCTACCCTATATAACTATTAGAATATCCCTATATAAGAAGGTCTAAGGATATAATAGGATTAGATATAATAAAAATCCATTATTATTAAAGCTAGAAAAAGAGAAGAGAAGATATACGGTAGTAAGATACGTATTATTTACTTACTTTAGTCTAGGTAGGTATAGGGTCGTATAAGGGCAACTACTATTATAGTATTACAGGAACGGGACCGAGCTATAGGCTAGGACCTTTATAATATTCCTCTCCTCCTTCTTTTCTTTCTCTAATACTGAGTTGTACGGATAAGTAGTTTTTTAGTAAAGTTCCGCCCCGTATCCCGTTCGAATTCTTCTAGAGTAATTATATCTTTACAGTCGCCCTGGTCGTTTTATAAGAGTATAATATAACTAGTCTACTTATAAAGGAACTACTATTTTAGGCCGCCTTCTCTCTTACTAATTACTCATACGTCTTAGATTTTCTTAAGCTCCTATTTATCTTCGTTTCTAACGCTGATTAATACTAGTTAATAGTTATTCTATATTTAACTTAGTAACGGGTTTTAAGCGATAGGGCGAAGTAGCGTTATATAGAAGATGTTATAAATTCCTAATAGAGTATCTAGTTAGTATATATTTCGTCTAATAGTTTTATTAACTATATATTATTAATAGAGCTTATAGAGCTTCTTTTTCCTTATAAGGTCTATTTTAATATTACATATGTTAAGCTAAACTTTATCCCCTAATTAGTATTATAGTATAGGATCCCTCGTATAATTATAAATTTCTTACTACTACTATTATATATAGACTATTATTACTTGCGCGAATTTGACGTAGTCTTTTAATTTATTAATAATCTATTTTACTGCGTGAATAGAGTCTCTAAGCTATTCTATTAGCGGCTCCTCTTCTAGTTATATAGATTCTCCTAAGTTCAGGTGATAGCTATAAATAAGAAAGAATAGGCTAACTCTTATAGAGGAAGCGTCCCTAGTACTAATAGTAATCTAAGCTAGTAGTAGCTATAGATTCTAGTTATTCTAGTAGTAGTTATAATAGTAGCGGATAAGCTCTTTAAGTAGCTGGTTTATATACTTTATACTTCCGTTAGTCTTTAGATAGTATACTGTTAATAGCCTTTACTTAATCTTAAGAATTTAATAGACGCGTACCTATACATCTTATATAAACTACTCTCCTCTATTAGAGACTATTACTTATAGGAGCCTGTAATATACTATAAAATACTTAATAAACTTATTAACTAATATTTAGCTCTTAAAGTCTAAGATAGTAATAAAGAGTACTTCTTTACTTAAACGGTCCGTAATAATAAGAATATACTTATTACTATATACGGTTCTTGGTAAGTTAATAATATAGTCTATTAAAATTTCTGACTATACCCTTTTAGGGACTAGAAGAAGATATAGTAGGCCTTTTTTTCTAGAACGCTAAATTATATTTCTACTATAGAAGTAGTAATTTCGTATAAAGTATTTAATATCCGCTGCTATTCTAGGCTAAAAGTAGCGCTATAATATCAACCCAATTATAATATTCTTACTAGAGTAGCTAGTTAAATAAGAGTTGTAAGTCTTTTAGATTAGCTTTATACGAAGTAGCTTACTCTTAGAAACTTAAACGCGTTCTCTCTATATTAATCTATCTCCTAGAACTAAGAGGTTAGATAGGCTAATTCTAAGGTAATAGAGGGTTTCTAGAAGTATTCTCTCCTCTACTTTAGTAGGACGGAGAAGTGCAGTATACGTTTTATCTTTTCCTTAAGTATCTTGCTATAAGGTCTCTATTAGTATTTACTACTCCTTATATAATATCTTAATTATAAACTCCCCTTTATCTATAGATTCCTCCCCTAATATAGAGTCTTCTAGGGCAACTACCTCCGTCTAATTATTAGGAGTATCTTTAGCACGCTGGTTTCTAGTTTATATAGAAGCTGTATAAACTCTATTCTTAAAATCGGACGGTTTAAAGAGTTAGCTAATCTTTTTCTAAATCCGCTTATTATTAGCTTCTTTTAGAAGATTCTAATCGTAATATAAGAGAGTATTAGCTAGGATATTAAGCTTGCCCGGCTTATATTTAAACTAGAAGTTAAACTGGGTAAGAAATACCGTCTACCTTACCTAGCGCTTAAAGAACCTCTATACTTTAGTAAAGTATTTTAGGTTATAGTAATCTATATAAACTATAAAGTATATAAGTAGTTTTAAAGACTTCTCCTATTCCTTAAGATATTATATAACTACTAGTAATTCCTTATTATAGATTAGGTAGTTATACTCTATAAGAAGTATTTACTTTAATATAAAAGTAATAGGTCGTAGAACTCTTTTATTATTATATTATAGAAACGTGCCTCTAGTATACTAGCTAGAGGTATTATATTCTAGAATCGTTTCCTTTTTAGGGTTATATTAAGCTAACGCTAGTACTTATATAAAGTATTACTTTAGGTAATTAAAGGTAGTAAGTGCCTAATTATTAAGTTAAAACTATTTCTTCTCTTATTTTCTTTAGGTAAGAGCTATTAGTAGAGCAACTACTTTAGAAAATTCCTTAATAAACTGGCGGTAGAAATTTATAAAGCCTAAAAAGCTTTATATACCGTAAACTAATATAAGTACTTTTTAGTTCTAGATTATTTTAACTTTCTATAGGTCTATTTAGATACCTTTTTCCGTATTAATAATAAAGCTAAGATATTTCGTCGTATAGACCTTAAATTCGCACTTATTAATATTCAGTTAGAGACTAGCATCTATTAGCTTTTAAAGGATAACTTTAACGTAATGCTAATAGTTTTATAGAGAGCCGTCTGTGTATATAAAGATATTATCTAAGTATACCGAGATAAAGTCGCCTAAATACTCCTAGATCGTATAATTAATATACTGTTAGAAGGTACTTAGAACATTTATAAGGTTAAAGGGTATAACTAGCTACTTATATAAACTATAGTAGGTTATAAACGCTATTTTCTACTTATCTTCTTCTTTAATTCGGACCTTATTAAATACAGCAATAATATTAAGTTTTATAAACTATTTAGCTCAACTAATTTAATTTAGCATTTCTTAGATTAGAAGTAGAAGGTAGTAGTTTTTTTATATAATAGCGTTTAGGGCGCGGTAGTTAATATAAAAGTAGAGGCTACCCCCTAGTTTTCGTACAAACAGGACTGGTACTATAGTTAAAGAGTTGCTAACCCAAATAAATCCTTTATTAAGGAGCTCTATTAGGGTCTTTTAAAGGATAAGAAGTATCTCCTATAATATTCTATATAAAGGACCTGAGGGGATCCTTAGAGGGCTTCTATCTTTCCCTTCCAGCTCGATTATATAGTCTACTCCTAGTCTTAAAGGTGGTAGTTTATTAGCTTTCTATTAATTAAAGGTATAGAGCTACTATATATATTCCTTAGGGAGTTTTGTACGAGGGTCTATCTTTAGCTTATTTTCTAGAGCCTTCTAAATATCAGCTATACTAACAGTAAAGATATAGGGTAGCTTAGTAAGAGAATCTTATAGGCGTCTCTTATAGTATTTTACTATAGTAGAAAAAGTATATACTAAGACTTAGGTAATATTAGCTATATATTACTACTTCTAAAGCTCCTAGTTTCGTATAATTACCTCCGTTCTATAAATATATAGGATTTCCATTTTTAGGTTAATAATTATATCCTCGCTTTACCTCTATAAGCGTTCTAAGATTATACTATAATCTCCTTCTATTCTTAGAACTATATAAGTAAATACCCGACCTGGACCTATCTAACTCCCGCCTATATCTAGTAAATCGATAATAGCTACCTCTTTAATAATTCCAGCCGAGAAGTCGCTAAATAATAAGGCCGTTAATAGTATTAGAAGGCGGAAGTATTCTAGTCTAGTCTTTCGTACAATCCTTTTCTCGACTATTATATATAAGTTACAGCTATTATCTATTAAAGCGAGAAGGCTAAAAATATTATTAAATAGTATAGGGGCTGTAAATTAAGCGCTTATTATCTAAAATTAATTAAATTTATCTAGTACTTACTTATTCGCCTGCCCTTTTTATAGCTCTAAACGCCGACTTCTATTTAGAGTAATACTTTTCCTATCCTATTAGCTTAGGCTATATCTCTATATTTCTTATTATACTAAATAGGCTCTAGCGGTATTATATAAGCCTAATTAAACTATATACTACTCCTAGGCGGAGTATAGCAGCAGTTTTAAATAAAGTAACTTTTATTTTCGTAGATAAAATAGGTATTCTATTATTTCTAAGCCTTCAGCTCTTTCTTAGTAATATTTCTTATCTTCTCTAGTAGCTAAAGCCTTATATCTAGACGCTGTACAAGTCTACGATTAGCTGTTAGTATCTAGTCTATAGTATTATTAATAGTAGCTAATAGTTGTAGTTGCGGGAGTAGCGTAAGTAGCTGTTCCTAGCTGTCTCTTATCTAACTAGTCTTCCCCCTACTAAAGGACTATATAAAAGTACTATCGAGTTTAGCTACTTTAAAATAGTTATTAAGAATATAAAGTTTCTATACAAAGGTCGCGTATAATATAAGATCTTCTTTACTAATACTGCTAATTATTAATTAGCGGAGTTTAGAATAAATCTTCCCTTCTAGATCTTATATCTTAACTTAATCTAGGTAAGAGTCGTACAACGCTTCTATAGAAAGACGATCGTACTTGACTAGGAACTTAATAAAGGTCTTATTACCTTATCTCATGTTTTTAAACTTGATCCTAGCTTATTTCTAATAGTAGGGGTTATTATATCGTATATCTATAATTATCTAGAATTTATTATAGATAAGAGTACCTATAGTAATATATTTTTTATATAACTAAAAGTATATTCTAGTATTACTCTTATAAAATAAAGCTATATAGGCTGCTACTATTGTATCTATTAAGCCTATAGATAAACTATTAATACGGATCTTAATCTTTATACTACTTTTCCAAATAGAATATACTTTATAGTCTCTTTAGAACTTGTCTAGCTTATTAAATATAGCTTTTATACGAATAGGCTTAGTAGTTATTAATAGTATAGTTAGTAAGACGCTCCCCTTAGAGGCCGAATACTTATTTAGTTACTCCTTAAGCTTCCGATAAAAGCTTGTTCTTTCAAGTTACTATTGCTACTTTTCTTTCTCTAGGCATTTCAGCCTAGCTGCTATTTCAGCGAACTATCTCTATATAGTTGCTATATCGAATCCTTATTCTACTAGTCTATTTTAGTCTATAACTTCGTATAGTAGCAGGTCTATTTAGTAGTTAAGATAGAATCTGGTGCAGTATAAGCTTTAATAAATTAAGAAGGTCTAAGAATATAATAGAATTAGATATAATAAGAATCTATTATTATTAAAGCTAGAGAAAGAGAAGAGAAGATATACGGTAGTAAGATACGTATTATTCGCTTACTTTAGTCTAGGTAGATACAGGGTCGTATAAGAGTAACTGCTATTATAGCATTGCAGGAACAGGATTAAACTATAGGCTGGGACCTTTATACTATATTAGATTCTATATAGATATAAGCCCTATTAGAGTTAGGATTAGAAATATTTTATTAATCCTATTACTATAATAGATAAATTAAATTATAAGAACGCTTTAGTTTTAGTAACTTATATATATATAGTTTAGGAAACTATAAAAGCTAATATTAAGAAGACTTAAGATTATATATAATCTATTATTAACTATTACTAGTAACCGATTAATTAGTAGATCGGTAATATAGTCTACCTAAATACTAAGAATCTTATAGTCTAGAGATTAAGCTGAAAGCTATCCGATTAATAGAAAAGCCTTTTTAAAGTACTAGAATAGGTTAGAAACTTATACTATCTATAACTATCCCTAAAGTTGAGAATATATAATATCTTCGTACTAAACCTACTATATAAGAACCCCTAAAACCTTCTACTAGAGTAAGAAGCTCTAAAACTACCCGCTATTACTATTAAGAGGGTAGAAGAGTAGGAGGTTAAGGAAATACTAGCTAGTAAGCTGTATTATAAGATCTTTAAATACTATATAAAATAGGTAGAATATAATTCTAACCTAGTCTAATATAAAGCTTTAAATTTTATAGGTTTACTTTACAAGCTAAAAGCTTTTTATAATAAGTATCTGAATTAACTAGAACCCCTAAAAACCCTAATTAAATAGATTAAGGTATATAAGAATAGTATAGAGAATATAGATTACCTAGTAGATAATAATATATAAGAGTTAAGTAGTAGATTAGAAAACTAAATTATAGGCCCGAAATTACTCCTCTATAGAATCTGGAGGGTTTAATAGTAGGCTATTAGATACCTCTCTAGTTCTCTTCTCCTCTACTCTTCTTCCCCTTTCTTTCCTCTAGACTCCCTTTAAACCTCCTCTACTTTATCTTTAACCGCCTAAAAGCGCCGCGATATTAGCTTAAAGGCTAGATATTAGAGCTTTTAAAACTGAAACCTAATAGAGTAACTTAGTACCCTAGTAGAATAAAGCTACCTAAATACTAGCTGTAAGAAAGCTATCTTCCTAATTCTTTATAATCTAGGCTATAAGTATTAGATTATAAGCGGACTCTAAAATAACCTTAAAAGCTACCTTTTTATCCTCTTTATCCCCTATATATCAGGCCGCTGCTTATAGTTCGAGATAGCTCTAGAGGACTAGAAACTCCTTCTTATAGTAGGAGAGGATCTATAAGTACGTTAGTAGTAAATACTCTACTAGTATTAGATATGATTCGTACGGGGTTGTACTTTTTATTTTATAAGGTATAATACTCGTATTTTTTTAATCTTAGAAACTAAAAGATAAATATTATATACCGCCTATAGACGAGCACGTATATAGTTTAAAAGTAGATAATTTAAAAAACTTTTAAAGAGGCTTTAAAAGGTAAGTAGAGTAGTATATTAATTAATTTTTTCTATAAGGTATTAACAATACTTTAATAATTAACGGTTCTAGGGACGTATAATAATACGTACGGAGTAGAAGTTATTATTTAGTTAAAGAAGCTTAGTTAATAGCAACCTGGTAATATACTAAAGCTAGTAAATACTTATTACTATATGCGACGAAATTGTAATATTAATAAACTATTATAATAGTAGTTACTAGTTAATATATAGGTTAATTATACTTACTATAAGAACTTTACTTAATATTACGTTAATATATAAATATATCTCTATAAGTAACCGTATATGTTAGTTTTTACTAATAAATACCTTCTTAAAGAAATTTCTTTATACTAGAACCTATCTATAATAGCCCTAATTCCCTCTCGAACTAGTATAGATAGGGACTATTAGCCTATAAGAAGGGGGGTAGTATAATAATGCGAAGAAATTATTCTATAAAAAGCTTTATATATAACCTTATCTTAAAGCTTTTTACTTATCTTATTCTACCTCTAGCTCCGCCCCTTTTCCCTTCCGTATATAGTTATATACTCCCTTATAAGTAGCTTAATAGATCTTCTATAACCTTTTATATAAGGCCTATAGGTGTTAATAGAATTCTTAGGTCCTTAAACCCCTATATACTCCTATATACCTCTAAGTAGATTTGTACTATATTTAGACCTATTATCTTACCTACGCTATTATAGTAAGTAGTACTATAAGATTTCTAATTTATTATATTCTACTACTAATACTTCTTTATAAAATAAGAGATAGGTTTATTAGTACTAAAGAATAAAGTAGTATAAATAGATAGATATAACTTTAAAATATATTAGAAGTTATTAATATTATTTACTAACTCTAAAATCGAGCTATTAGAAATAAATATTTTATTAAATACGTTTTTTTAAAAGCTTTCTCTTTTAAAAGTATATACTAGCTCTTTATATTATACTTATAAAATAACTAGAACCCTAACTTATAGATGTTTAGTAGTAAGTACTATTAAGCTTTAAGCTAATCTATTTATTTATCTTTCTATCTTAACTACTTCCTCTTATAAATTAAAGGTAAATTTTATTTTATAGGCTATAACTAATATAGTTATTTAGCTTAATATTAACTTTTAGTAATTAGCCTTAAGTATATACGCCTAATATTAATATCTAATAATATTATAGTAAGAATTTAACTAGTAGTTAATAGAAGACGTAGATATAAATACTATAGTATTAAATAGTAGCGATAATAGTATATAAGAAAGGTAGAAGCTAAAGTTATTACTAATATTTTATACGTTGGTTATATAAAGGTTTACTTTACTAGTAGTAGATATAGTCTAATTATATGCTAATATCTATAGATAATTTAATAAATACTTTATAGCTATATAGACCCTTTAATAAATAACCTAAAATCTATTTATAGTAAGAATTAAATTAGCTATATTATTATATAGAATAATTATATAATCTAGTAATTCTATTAACTAGCTATTACTAAATTAAACAATCTAATTAGTAGTATTACTATATTAACTGCTTATACTTAGTATAATATAGCCTTCTAGAGTAAGTAGTTACTTCTATATTTATAGAGCTATATAATATACTTTAGGTAAAATAGTATTAAAAATATAGAGTATAAATATAATATTAAAATAGATACTATTACTAATATAATTTACTATAGTTTACTAGAGAGTCCTATCTATAATATTAGTATAGATAGTTAATATACGCTAGTTAGACGGATCTATAGTATCTTTAGTAAGGTTATACTAGTAAAATATAGTACTAAAGTTAATATTAAAAAGATTTAGAATACTATTAATTATAATATAAATATTATAACTAATAGTACGTTTTATAGTAGTAATTAAGCTACTATTTTTACAGCTAAACTTAAAGATATTATTACTAGACTTTAGGTTTACTATATATAATATATTATTATTATTAGACTAGAAGATATTATAGATAATTATAGTCTTATCTAGAATATACTAGAATACTATATAGATATTAATAAGCTAAGAATAGTATACTATAGTACTATAGATATATTAAAAGGTAAAATAAGATAAAAGTAAGAATAGGCTTATAATATAGTAATAAATAGTAGCTTAGATAAAGTAAGAGTAAAGAAGTAGGATACCAGATACTATAGTCTTGATAGATAATATACTGTAATAGTATTATAGGTTAAAAAGCTTTATAAGAGATATACTACTAAATTATTAACTACTATTTATAAGGAAGATATAACTTATAATAATTATACCTTTCTAATACTAATATATACTATTCCTTTACTACTTTATAATAGTCTACTGTAGTTTACATCTAGTATTAAAGTTAACTACTATAGTTAAGTACTAATAGCTATATATATTTCTAATATACTTAACTTTTATACCTCTTCTTTTTATAGAACTATATTTTTACTTAATACTTCTTTGCTTAAGTTATTATTATACTATAAAGCTAGAATCTTTTAAACTCTCTAATATATCCGATTAATTACTTTATTATTCATTTCTATAAAAAGAGATTTAAATAGTATATATTAATCGCGAATATAAGTATATATTATAACTCTATTAAGATATAGAGCTAATTTTCTAATAAGGCTAGAATATTTTAATAAAATAAAGTAGTAAAGTTTCTATTAGCCTTATAGCTATATTATAAATTCTAGATCTCTAATTAGATGCTTAATCCTTTTAGAATAATTTTATAAAATTACTTTTACTTATCTATATTAAGTCTAATATACAGTATAAGCAAGCTAATCACCCAAGCGAGCTGATTATAATACTAAAACTACTCTAAAATCGCGACTACTTTTCGCAAAATATTATACTTTCTTATATTCTATTATACTATATAGTATAGTAGCCTATTCTTCTATATCTATAGCATCATTTTTACATGTCCGTGAGTTATGCCTAGCCTCGCTGTACTACCTGTAGCACCTTTAAGTCGGCTGGTCTCTATTAATACGCGCCTTCTTTCTACCCTTCTTTCTATTAGTACGAGCGCTAAACTCTTTTAGAGCAGTTAATTAAGCGCCTTCTTTAATCGTTAGGTTGTCTTCCTTCTATACACGCTTTCTTTTATATAATTAATGTTGTATAGCAGCTTTATTAGCTGCTTAAAGCTTAGCAACCTAAGCGTGTAATAGTATATTTTTATATATTATATACGCAGCACCCTTCATAAACTATTTAAACGCTTCTACTATTAAAGTAGGTAAGCTATCTAAGTACTTTTAAACTCTTAATCGAACGTACGTAGATTAAGACCCAAATTTAATAGGATTACTTAGTATTTTTAACTCCTAAAGGGTATCTTTAACTATAGAAGGTATTAGCGTACGTAGTCGAACTTTAAACTTTAATAGTACTATATCTAGGTTAAATAGAACTAGACTAACGCCTCGAAAGCTACTTAGAATATTACTCTTCGTAATTGCTGCGTTAAAAGCTGCTTTAAAGTAGGGTAAGAACTCGATTTTTATAATATAGTTAATATAACCGTATATTAGCTGCTCGACTTAGCGCTCGTACACAGTCTTTAAAGGCGAGAAATAACCTACATCTAGTAGCTATAGTAGGTGTAACAAATATAGAGGTATGTAGAAAGTAATAATATTCTTTTTCTTATAGAGCTGCCTGAATTTAAGCGAGTCGTGGCTCTTATAGCTGTTAAAAATCAGCAATTAATATATACTAATAGTACGATTCTTTATATACGCGTTAAAGTGCTTTAACTACTTAATACTAATATTATTTGTCGTCTAGCTGTTATTAGTAACCTATATAGCCTAGGTTAGTAGAATATTATCTTCTTTATACTATATAGAGAGGTAGTAGGTGCCTATAAAGATAATAAAAGGTAGTATTACCTATCCTATCGCGTTGATACTCTAGATAACTATAGTCTACTCGCGATTACCTAGCTAGAGCTGCTTTAGTCAATTCCGTCTCTTAGAGCTAGTAACTACTACTCCTATTAATATCACGCCTATTATAAAGTCTAATTTGTTAAAGTTGTATATATCTTTATTAATAATACCGTACTTAGCCTTTATATTCTATATAAGGTAGAACCAGCCTCCTATAACTTTAGGATCCTTATATTTAACTCTTAAATAGTCGTACTTTTGATTAAATTTAACTTTAAGCTCAGGCGTACGTTTAATAAAATTCTCTATCTAGTTCTTTCTAATCTAGCTAGCAGAACGCGCAGCTAGCAGTAAATTGGCTATATCTTAAACAGCAGTAATCTGCGGCGGAAATCCTCTTATATTTAGATCTAGTATATACTAAACAATTACCTACTTCTTAGTCTTATTAAGCTTTATTAAATTAGGCCGGCAATCGCGTTATAGAGCTGTTCCTCGCCTTTATATACTAAATATACTTTAGGAGATATTATAGATTAATATAATATAACGTATAGTTAGTATCGTATTTTATTAAAGAGCTTAAAGTGCAAACTATATTCTAGCTTCTTTCTAAATTAATTCTACAGTTATTAGTTATAGTATAATACTATAAAGTATAATTATCGCGATTTTATTAGGGTTTTAGTATTATAATCAGCTCGTTTAAGTAATCAGCTTGCTTATACTGTACGTTAATAGAAATAGATAGGCGATTTTTATTACTAATAGAGAGTTTAATTTATTTTTACGTTTAAGTATATTTATAAAATAGTATTATAAACCTTATATATATATTACTAGAAGTATATTTTATATTTAAAATATACTAAATAGAGATTATAGTTAAATAGACCCCCTTCCTTAATATATTATAGATACCTCCTCTTAAAATATTTGGTAAGATTTTCTAAGGTATAAAATAAGTATATATATAGTTCTATAGGTAGATTCTTATTACTTACATAAATAAAATATACCTTTAACTTTATTTTCTTATATATTACTATCTTAGTAGCTTCTAGTATATTTTTATCTTTACTCTTATTTAGTAGTATAATATAATTATTTAATTATTTTAGTTGGGAAGAATATATTCTACTCTTTTTAATCCTATAATATTATATAATAGTATTAATAACTATATTCTACTAGTAGATTTCTTCTTCTAGATTAAGTTCTAGATAAGTTAGAATAGTATTAACTAATTCCTTCTATACTAGAAGTATAGTACTATAAATTATCTATTTGGCTTTAATTTTAATACTAGTAAGCTACTACTTAATATTATATATAGGCTATTTATACTTCTAATATTTCTTAATATTTTTAAAAAGGGTATACTACTAATACTACTTTTCCTAATTAATTTTATAATTAAGCTCTTAGTATTTTAGATATTTTATTACGTTTTTAAGGGTACGTTTAAATTATTCTTATTAGTTAAGTAGAGAATAGACTATAGAATAATTATTTACTAATATAGATTATTCTAGTATAAATTATTATAGCTAATAATAATCGATTAAATAATTTATAGTATAACCTATATATATTAATATATTCTAGAATTAGATTCCTCGTATAATAGCTTATATATTAACTATAATAACTTATAAGAGGTAGTATTTTAGGTATATCCTTATACTAGTATACTCTATTATTAGGTTCTATATCGCCTTACTAATATAATTTATATACTATATTAATTCTATATTTTACTAACTATAGTTTATAAAGTTTACTACTCTTATTAAAAGTCTTCTCTTTAGTATATCTTAGTAAATAGGAACAGGTAACTTATATAAAACCTATAATTTCCTCTAGCTTTCTTATCTAGGGTAGTAATATAGAGTATAAAAGAAATTTAGTAAAAGAAATAGTATAACTATTTAGCGTTTTTATAAGTTACCTTAATACTAGAATATTATCTAACTTCTAATTTAAGTATAATAGTAGCTACTTATATTTTAGAGAAATATAAAACTTACTTAATTCTTCTTTAGATGTTAGATTATAAGCTATAAACGCCTAATTGTAGAATAATATCCTAAAGAGGAAAGTATATAAACTAAAGATAAGAGATTTATTATAGATAATATTAGAGAAAGGAAAAGTATTCTTTATTAAATATTAGTATTTCTATATTATTTAAAAATATAAATTTAATAACATAGAAAGGCTTAAAAACTTATATATCTTTTATTTTAAAAAACTCCTTTATAAACTTAAAAGTAAACTCTAACTATACTTAATAAAGCCTACTTTTAGAATTTTAGAGTAGTATAACTTAAATATATATTACGGTAATATTATAATACCTTTATACTTATACTATTCTTATTATAATACTTAAACTAGCTACTAGTAATAGCTATTAGCTGCTAACTAGAATATAACCGACTTATTATAACTATAATAGAGGAAGGTTTTACTAACCTAACTAGCCTATATAGTAGTATAGATCTAACTTCTATAAAAATCTATATAATATAGATATTTCTATTCTTTATATAATATTTTAATATTTATATATAGTATATAGTAATAGAGTTAACTATTTAAAGTATAATTAACTAACTATATATAAACGTCTATAATATTATATTATATTATTTACTATTATATATTATAGATAAAAACGTGCTTATTAATATACTTAAAAAAATCTAAGATAAACTAGACTCTTTATAGTAGAAGAATAAGATGCTAGTAGAGGCTTTAGTAACCTAAGAAAACTACTATAAGTTAGACCTTAAAATAATATAAAGAGAATTTAGTAGTTGTTAAATAACTACTCCTCTACTAGCTACTAGTATATTAATAGTAATAGAACTATTATCTACCCTTAGCCTAATTTAACCTATAACTTTAGCTTCTAAATAAATATCTATATTAACTTTTAATCTACTTAAAATTATATATAATCTATATTTCTATTTTAACTATTTATTTAACTTTCTAATATTTTTTAGTAAATATTTAGAGCTTTTATACTTTATTAGAAAGCTCTATTATAAACTAGAAGAAAATACTAACTAATACTTAACTAAATATACCTATCTTCTATATACTTATTTCTATCTAGAATAAGATTTAGTAATATTAGTTAACCTAATAATAGATAAGAGTATTAACTCTATAGATAGCTTAGTTACTTTTTTAAAATTTACCTATAATAACTAGAATAAGAAAACTATAGTATAGAGTGAACTAGAGATTTTAAAGTAAGACTAAAGTAGGTTTTCTACTTACTTTATTAAATTCTAACGTCTAATTATAGATACTAAACTAAATAAGACTAGATAAATTATATATCTCTAATATTCTCTTTTTAATAAACTCTACTATATTATAATAGGTATTATAATATTATTACGGATACTTACATGTAGTTAGTTAATCGTACTTTAAGCAGTTAACTCTATTATTATATACTATATATAAATATTAAAATATTATATAAAGAATAGAGATATTTATATTATATAGGTTTTTTATAGAAGCTAGGTCTATACTACTATATAGGCTAGCCGGGTTAGTAAAACCTTCCTCTATTATAGTTAAGATAAGTCGGTTATATTCTAGCTAGCAGCTAATAGCTATTACTAGTAGCTGGTTCGGGTATTATAGTAAGAGTAGTATAGGTGTAGAGGTATTATAGTATTACTATAATAGTACCCCCCTTTTAATTATAAGCTTTTATAAGTTAGGTCTTTATATTATATTTAGGTTATTTATAATTAAGTAGTAGTTATTAATACTAATATTAGTTAAAGTTGTAGGCATATTAGTATAATTAGTTATTATCGTATAGTAGTACTATACTAGAGATTAAGTTAGGTTACAGGTATATCAGCGCGACTAGTAGTTAATAGTAGTACTATATTAGGGATTAGATTAGTTTAGTTTATATAGTAGTACTATACTAGAGATTAGTAGTAGTATTATTACTAGTATTATATTAGTATAGTATTATTATAGGCGTCTAAGAATATACTTAAATTAAACCCTAGCGCCTAATTAAGAATCTAGATATAATATTATATTCGGGTCTTGTAATAGTACAAGTAAGATAATAGGTCTAAATACGGCACAAATCTACTTAGAGGTATATAGGAGTGCGTAGGGGTTTAGGGACCTAGGAATTCTATTAACACCTATAGGCCTTGTACGAAAGGATATAGAAGAACTACTAAGCTACTTATAAGGGAGT
>ML986597.1:288574-325650 GCA_010094045.1 Lojkania enalia
GTTCTAATATAAAGAAATTTCTTCGAGGAGGTATTTACCGGTAAGAGCTAATATGCGCGGTTGCTTATAGAGATGCGTTTATTAACGTAATATTAAGTAAGGTTTTCGCAGTGAGTGTGATTGACCTATATATTGGCTAGTAACCACTATCGTAACAGTTTATTAATATTGCAATTTCGTCGCGTATAGTAACGAGCGTTTACTAGCCTTAGTATATTACTAGGTCGCTGTTAACTAAGCTTCCTTAACTAAATAATAACTTCTACTCTGTACGTATCGTTGCGCGTCCCTAGAACCGTTAATTATTAAAGTATTACTAACGCCTTATAGAAAAATTAATTAATATACTACTCTACCCGCCTTCTAGAGCCTCTTTAGAAGCCTTTTAAATTATCTACCTTTGGGCTACGCGCGCGCTCGCCCGCGGGTGGTATATAATATTTTCCTTTCAGTCTCTAAGATTAAAAAAATGCGAGTATTACACCTTATAAAATAAAAAGTGCAACCCTGTATAAATCGCATCTAATACTAGTAGAGTACTTACTACTAACGTACTTATAGATCCCCTCCTACTGTAAGGAGGAGTTTCTAGTCCTCCGGGGCTATCTTAAACTGTAGGTAGCAGCCCGATATATAGGGGATAAGGAGGATAAAAAGGTAGCCTTTAAGGCTGTTTTAGAGTCTACTTATAGCCTAGCGCTTATAGCCTAGGTTGTAAAGAGTTAGGAAGATAGCTTTCCTACGGCTAGTATCCAGGTGGCTTTATTCTACTAGAGTACTAAGTTACTCCGTTGGGTTTTAGCCTTAAAGGCTCTAGTATCTAGCCTTTAAGCTGATATCGCGGTACTCTCAGGCGGTTAAAGATAAGGTAGGGGAGGTTCGGGGGGAGTCTAGAGGGAAAGAAGAGGAAGGAAGATAGAGGAGGAGAGGACTGGGGAGGTATCTAATAGCCTACTATCAGACCCTCCAGATTTTATAGAGGAGTAATTTCGGGCCTATAATTTAGTTTTCAAATCCACTACTCAACTCTTATACATTATCATCTACCAGATAATCTATATTCTCTATACCATCCTCATATACCTTAATCTATTTAGTTAGGGCCCTTAGGGGTTCTAGCTAATTCAAATACTTATTATAAAAAGCTCTTAGCTTGTAAAGCGAACCTATAAAATTTAAGACTTTATACTAGACCGGGTTGGGATTATATCCTACCCATTTTATACGGTATTTAAGGGTCTTACAATATAGCTTACTAGCCAGTATTTCCTCAACCTCCCACTCTTCTACCCCTTTAATAGCGATAGCGGGTGGTTTCGGAGCTTCTTACCTTAGTAGAGGGTTCTAGGGGTTTTTATACAGCAGGTTTAGTGCGAAGACATTATATATTCTCGACCCTAGGAGTAGCTGTAAACGGTACGAGTTTCTAACCTGTTCTAGTACTTTAAAAGGGCCCTCCTATTGATCGGATAGCTTTCAGCTCGGTCTCTAGACCGTAAGGTTCTTAGTATTTAGGTAGACTATATTACTAATCTACTAATCAATTAGTTACTAGTAATAGTTAACAACAGATCGCATGCGATCCTAAGCCTTCTCGATATTAGCCTTTACAGTTTCCTAGGCTATATACATGCGAGTTGCTAGAGCTAAAACGTTCTTACAATTTAATTTGTCTGTTGCAGTAATAGGATTAACGGAATATTTCTAATCCCAACTCTAACAGGGCTTAGATCCGTATAGGATCTAATATAGGAACATTCTGATAGTTATATAGGGTAGAGTCGCTTATACTCGGTCGATTATAAGTAATAGAGAACTCTAGTTGTTCTAGTAGAAGGATACGAAAGGGCGCAGTCTCTGATCGATATACTTGTTTATAATCTCCGTCTATCTATTAGTCTCTTTATAATAAGTAGTAGATAGTTTAATCTTTACGCCTAAGATACAGCAGAATTTAGACTAGAAACTGGATATAAACTAAGGTTTTTAGTCTAAAATAATGGTTTCAGGCGTATAGCTAAAGCGGTATACCTATTAAATAAACAATTCGGCTATTCCCCGTATGTTAATTATACGATAGTAGAGAATAGATACAGCTTGTTTAGACAGGCGATTAATTACTACTATAATCTAATTGTATCCGGACTTATCTATAGAGAAATCCTTAAAGTTAATATATAGATGCTGTATTAGTTAATTTAGTATAGGAAGTAGATAGATAAAACCTGGGGTTCGGGTTTGTATTAGATAAGCTTTATAGTATAGAATGCAATTCCGTATATATTGTTTACAAGTAGCCTCTATACTCTTCTAGTAGTACTTCTAGAATAGTAACTAATAGATTTTAGTGGCGCTTAGGTGTGCAGAGGATACTTAGTTATAAGTCTCTTATATAAGTCGCGTATAAAGGCCTGAATCTAATAGAATATATAAGTAATTATCGTAGAGGAGTAGTCTATTCTCTATCCGATACTTGCGAGGTAAAAGTATACGTTCCTACGTAAAGGAGGCTCAGTTTTCCTATAATAATATGTTGATCAACTCTAGAGAGTCTAGTAATATAATCTACTCTTAGCCTTTAATAATATTTAGTATAACCGCTTAAGTTATTATTTAAGTAATATAGGACTAAGCTAATTTGGTATTAATTCGGGGGTGAAGTTGATACGGTCTAAATAGGACTCTTAACTGGTTGTTAGTTTAAGCTGCTTTTAAGTTTTCTATATCTTATTCGCGACGACTAAGGATATCTACTCTAGTATTATTCTTACCTAGGGTGTACTCGATTCGGAACTAATACTAAGCTAATTCCTCGGTCTAACAAACTTAATAAATATTAAGTACCTTTATAGTTATAAAATATTCGAGTGAGCGATAATCGGTATATACTAGAATTCTAGTAGCTACTAAAGTAAGTTCTACCCTCTATTACTTAAACGTAGTAATAATTGCGAATAGTTTCTTATTATAAATCTCCTAGTTTAGTTCCGAACCGGATAGAACCTTACTATAGAATGTTATAGGGTACTATTTTCCGTCGGGATGTTTCTATAATAGTACTCTTACAACTACTCTATTAGAGGTATTAGTTTCCATTTTTGTTTCTAACGCAGGGTTAAAGTAGTAGAGAGTAGGTATACTTAATAGGGCTGACTTCAATTTCTTAAAGGCAATATCACATTCTAAAGTCTATATAAAAGGGGTTATAGGGCTCTATAGTATAATAATTAGCTTTGCGACACGCGAGAATTCTGGTATAAACTATCGGTAGAATCTAGTAAAACCTAAGAAGGATTTCACACCCGTTATAGTAGTAGGTAGCTGCTAGTTGTACAGTACTTCTACCTTCTCTAGGTTAACCTCAAGGCCTTTATTTAAGAGGATATAGCTAAAGTATTTAGTTCGGGTAATATAGAATTTACTCTTCTTAATATTAACTTATAACCCTACTTAATATAATCTCTTAAGAACTTTCTTAACGTGGATAGCGTGTATCGCCTCGTCTTTAGAGTAGATAAGGATATCGTCTAGATAAGTAATATAGAAGTTATCTAGGTAGTCGATTAGTACGTCGTTTATATAGTACTAGTAAGTTGCTAGGCCGTTATATAATCTAAAAGGTAGAACTTTATACTTATAGGTCCCGTATCGAGTTTAAAAGGTAGTATATTCCTTAGAACTAGGGTCTATTCTAATCTTATTAAAGGCCGCGCGAATGTTAAACTTGGTAAAGATTACTACCTTAGTAGGCCTAGACAAGAGTTTATCTATGCGTAGTATCGGATATACGTTTTTATAGGTAAGAGTATTAAGTTTACAATAATCTACGCAGATATATAGGTCGCTATTAAGTTTATAGACGTAAAGGATTAGAAATACGAAGAAGCTCTAACTCTGCTTAATATACCTATACCGTAGATTATCCATAATATACTTCTTAGTTACCTCTAGCTTCTTAATATTCTGCTTGTATAACAGGCTGTAACTATTAGGGAGGGGTTTTATAAGGACAATCTTATAATTGTAAGAGTAGTATTCCGGTAATTAATAAGCCGCAGTTTTACTAAATATATCCTAATACTTATAGTATTCGGATAGTAATCGGAGATTTACTAGTACTTCGTTTTCAGCCTCGTCTTCTAGCTCTGGGGCTTACTTATCTTTAATTAGCCGCTCGATTTCGTATAGAGACGTAGAGAAAAACTCGTTCTCTTTCCTCTTTATGTTAAAGTAGAAAGTATTAGCTAAGATAAGAGTAATAATAGAAGAACGGACTTTCTTTAGATCGGGTTTAGACTTTATTATATACGGGCGTGCGGGAGCTCCGAGCTTGTTTAAACTATAGGCTATAAGAGACTAATATAGTTTTAGTAGTCTTAGTAGACTCTTAATATAATAGATAGTTGGACTGCGGGACTGCCGATACTAGTCCTTTTCCTATAGAGCGTTATGTTGCTGGATGTCTAGCTCTACCTCTTTATCGCGTGCTGGCTGAATTAATTATATAAGAAGAGGAGGTAAAGGATTATAAGTAGTAGAATACTTAGAGGGCTATATAATCCGATTCTTATCCGTATCTAGCTGGAGTTGAAAATAATATAACTATTTAATACTAATAATATAATCCTAAGTATCTAGATTTATAATAATAAATAGGCAGTTTTAGATAGTTCTCCTATTAATTCGTAGGTGTAAGTAGATATACTAATTAACTAGGGTTTAGATTCAGTCCTAAAAACCTTTAATAGTGATTTTAAAGGGTAAACGCTGTATCGACATATATAGGGCTTAGGAGAGTAATCTAACTACCGTAGAATTGAGGAATAGGAAGCTTTAAGCGCCTATATTAATAAAGGCGTTTAGTTATATACTAACGCCTTTTAAATATAGAATAGTAGGGATTTAGAAGTACTTTCCTCTAAATAAATATAACAAATCGATGTTTGATAAGTTATACTTACTTAAGCCTAGAATAGAGAGTTTTCCTAGGCGTCTCTATTTCCCACCTAAGAACTATCTGGGTAGTATTTATTTGCGTCTAAGAACTCTTCTTTCTTAATCTCCTCTTATTTAACCTCTATCTCTTATACTTTAAGGACTGTACATTCGTTCGCGAAGTATCCTAGTTTACTATAATTATAGTAATTACTTAGAGTCGTATACTTTTTAGGTGCGGGAGTTTTACTAGGTTGTCAGGGAGCGATTATAGTAGAATAAGGTGTTAATACTAGAGTAGATCGGGGTAGTATCAGATTGTAGGTTACTTTAGATAAACTCTTAGAAGCCTTCTAGTACTAATCTAAATTTGTTTTAGCTGCAACCTATAGGCTAATAGTTTATTCTAGGAGGTTAGAAACGCTCCTCCTTTCTATATCGTAGGCTGTTAAGTAGGCGACTATAGCGTTAAAGGAGCCTTTCTATATAAGCTTAAAGCTAAGGTTTAGTATCCTTAGGCTGGGGAGAATCTTATCCTATAGGTAGAAGAACTACTTAGATTAGGATACAGATCCTCTAATAGCTATACTAATAAAGCAAGCTTTAAAAGTTGGGAACGCTTCTCTCTTATTTATCCTTAGGACCTGAAACGCCTGTCGCGCCTCTATCTCTTTATTACCTATAATAAAATATAATTATAGAAGCGAAATTATTTCTTTAGTATTCTTAAACTAATACTAGTCCGATTCAGCTAGGTATTTTAGCTCTAGATACCCTTTCGCAGTACCAGAGGTATATCCTTATACTAACGCTATACGTGTACGCTCTGTCCGATAGTAATCTATATTAATCTTAAGTCGGTTTAGGATCGAGGCTTACTATTATTTAAATATAGGTTTGTTACTATCTATAAAGCTTTCGATCTTAGGCGTATGTTTAGTAAGGTAGGCTTAAGGGGGCTTAGAGGTGGCTAAGAGGTTTCTTGCTAGAGGAGTCGCAAAAGTTTCTCAGTGTATTATCGGTTCTGATTTAGTGGTTTATAGAGGTTAATCGGGACTAATAGTTCTCTGTCGTATTAAGCGTATAATCTCCTCTTATAAAATTGCGATTTATTCCTTAAAGGTTAGTTTACTCTAATTTTCCTCCGAATTAGATAGGTTCTTTATTATAGGCCCTATAGAGAGGGGTCCGCCTGTTGCAGGGCCCCCTATAGGAGGTAACAGTTGTTCTACACGCGTAGATAGAAGCTTACTCTTACTACAACTTACGCGTATATCGATTCCGGCATAAGAATTAGAAGGTAAATTATAGTTAGATATCGGCGGTTGCCTCCAATTCTAATAGGTTATTAGTAGTCTCTAAATTTCTACCTAGGCGCACTCTATGCGGCTTTTCTAAAAGCAATCCTAATCGTAGGAGATAGGAAGTTCTAAACCTAAAGGCTTTAGTTAATAAGAGGTCTCTAAGATCCTGTCTAGATAACTAAATAATTTAATATAATAGTATATAAGTATTACAATCTAAACTAAATCGGGTATATCTTAGACTTAGATATAGTTAAATAAACAATTAATGCGATATTATTAAAGAGGCTATTACTAGCAGTATTAAGTTCTTCTATATAATGTAATAGCGTAGGTAAGATAATAGGTCTAAATACAGCATGAATCTACTTAGAGGTATATAGGAGTGCGTGGGGGTTCAGGGATCTAGGAATTCTATTAACACCTATAGGCCTTATACGAAAGAATATAGAAGAACTACCAAGCTACTTATAAGGGAGTGTATAACTATATATGGAAGGGAAAAGGGGTAGAACCGGAGGTAGGATAAAATAAGCAAAAAGCTTTAGGATAAGGTTATATATAAAGCTTTTCGTAGAACGATTTCTTTATATTATTACAGGTCTTATTTATTTAAGTTTCTAGTATAATAATCTTCTACGGTAGTTATCTTAGTAAAGTTACTAGCCGGGTACTATTCTAGATTGTGATAACTAGTCTACTTAACTAGATATTCGTACCGGCGTTTCTATTAGTTATAGTAGAGGTCTTCTATTCGTTTAATAAAGTATTCTAGTTTTCTATTAATTTTAATAGGTTTAGAGTTGTATACTTATTAACTAGATAAGTAGTTAGACGATTTAGGTGCTAGCTGTAATAGTAATATATAGAATATAGGATGTATTTTAGCCGATTTAGGTAGTTTTAGTTTATAAGCATACGAGGATACCTTCGCGATAATCTTATAGGGGCCTATATTCTTCTAGTTAAGCTTTTTTAACGGTCTTTATATACGTATATTTCTAGTGTCTAGTTAGACTAGATTACTAATCTAGTAGTTAGGGGCTGGTACGCGCTTACAGTTAGTATACTTTTATTAAAACGCTTATATCTAGGTAAGTTCTTCTCTAATATACTCCGTAATATTCTTTATCTTATTAACTAGTCTATTAGCTTTCTAGACTATTAGAAATTATTTTAGCGGTTAATAGATCCCTATAGACAGCTTAAAGCCTATTTAAGAGTGCTAGCTAAAGTAAACTAGAAAAAGAAAGACTTTTATTAATTTAGACACTATATTATTCGCTTTAAACTATACTATTAGCAGCTATTTAATCTAGTTATCTTATTTATAGCTAGTATAGATTTAGAGAACTTATTCTATTACTATATTAATATTCTCTATCTAGCTATTAGTTTTTAAATAGAAACTAGTTAATATATATATATTAATTTATAGCTATCTATAAAACTCTTAATAGAAGATAAAGATAAACTATATTTTATAGTCGGATATAATAGTATATAATAGTCTATAGTAAACTTATATATAATAATAGAATAGTTAAATAATATTAGAAGTTTTAATTCTTATATATAGTATTAGATATCTATATTTATTAAGTCTATTAACTACTACTATAATATTTATATAACCTTCTAATTCTAATAGATTAGTTATAAAGTTTATAGAAATATTTTAAAATCTTTATTTAAGTATAGGTAATAGTTTTAATAATCTATATTACTTCTCTTTAAAAGTTTTACTTCTTTAGTATATATAATAACAGCCTATATATTATTATACTAAGTTAAATATTATTAACTAATAGTACTTATACCAGAGTAGTTTTAAGGTCTTTTTTTAACTAGAGTATCTACTAGATAGTAAGTTATAAATAGCTTATAGCAGTTTAAACTTTAACTTATTATAGTCTAGTACTATAAGTTAATTTTAGTAGTATAGTTAGTTATTATACTCTTTATAGTTAGCTAAAGTTAGAAACTTAAATTAATAGGCTCCTTCTTTTAGTAGCTTTAAAATATCTTAGATTAGATTATTATTCGGGTATTCTTTATTAATAATTTCTATAATTAATTAGCCTACTTCTATCTATTAGAATAGTTTAGAATAAAGTAATATCTATTAATAACTTTTACAGGCCTCTTCTTATATAGGTTTATTCTATAACCTTTAAATTAAGGTATTAAGCTTCTTTCTAAGTTTTCTAGGTTAGTATATAATACTAAAGTTAAATTTTAATAGATATTCTAATTAATAGGCCTATTAATAGTTTAACTACTTTATTATTATAAAATACTATAGATTTTTATAATTATTTAGTACTTTTATAAAAAATACTATACCTTTTAATTTAGGCCTCTATTACTTAAAATATTAGATAATTACGAGTAGTTCCTTATTATATATTTTATAATTACCTTTAGTAGAGTTTATATATTTAGAGAAATAGATAATAGGTCTTAGTTTACTATTAGCACCTCTCTAGAATAATATACTAGCTATTATAAAATTAGATATCTTAGCTTCTACTACTATTAATAACTTAAGGTTAAAGTATTAGAAAATTAGTATAGAAATAAAAGTATCTTTTAGATAGTTAAAGAAATATTAATAGCTATTATTCTAGTTAAATTAAGTATTCTTCTTAGTTAAAGCTACTAAGAAGAAGACTTTTTATAAGAAGTTGCTAATAAATTATTAGTAGAAGTTCGTAAAGCTTATAAAAGCTTAAATATTTTTTATATTCTTAGAATATTTCTAGTTAATAATTATCTCTACCTTTTTTAAGTCTATATAAATCCCTTCTATAGTAATTATATATCTTAAATAGATTACTTCTAACTAGTAGAATTTATACTTATCTATATTAAGCTATAGACTATTCGCTTTTAAAGCTTTAAGAACTAGCTAAATATACTACTTATAATCCTTTAGATTCTTACTAAATATTAGAATATTATTAATATAAGTAGTATAGAATATATTAAAGTATAGTCTTAGCATATTATTTATAAAGTACTAGAATATACTTAAAGTATTAGCTAGACTAAAAAGTATTATTAGGTATTTAAATAGCCTATAGTATAAATAAAAGGTAGTCTTCTATTTATCTCTCTTAGTAATTCTTAACTTATTAAATATAGTAATAATATTAAGTTTTATATAGTATTTAGCCTTATTAAATTAGGTTAATATTTCTTAGATTAGTAGAATTAGGTATTAGTTTTTAATAGTAATAGTATTTAGAGCTCTATAATTTATATAGAATTAAAAACTACCTCTAAATTTCTTTATAAAGATTATAGATATAACTACTAGTAATAAACTTATTCTAATAATTTCTTTATATAAGTTCTTATTAAGATACTTCTTTAATACCTTTAACTTATTTTAGAATATTTTATAGAATAGACTAAAGCTAGTTTACTTATTATTCTCTAGTTTAATCTTATAATTATATAGTTATTATTTAGGTAGCTTATCTATATTCTTATATAAAAAGATAGATAATAAGTTATAATATTTTTTAGGTACTTTAGTAATAGAGTTAGTATATATCTTTAAAGCTAAAGCCTTATTAATATTAGCTATTAATATAGCGAAGATTTTATAGTTAGATTACTAGAAGAGTTAAACTAATAGTATAGTATCTATATAATATATATCTAGCTATAATATAAACTTTAAATTTTTAAATTTAAATAGGTCCTTTTAGTAATAATCTTTATTTAAAGTTAGGTTAATTTTAGTTTTAAGTTCTTTTAACTAATATAATATTTTAAGTAGCTAGTAATTATATTAAATATAACTTAATAGATAGAGTTTTAAATAATACTATCTAGATTTTAAACTATATAAAGGTTATAAATTAGTTACTTTAAGATCTTCTTTTATATTAAATTTAGGTAGTTTATAGTCTTTAATAACTATATAAATAGTCTATTAATAGATAATAGTACTAATAGATTATAAGTATTAAGTTAGATATTAATTAGTAGTAAAGACTAGCTATTTATTCTTATAGTTTAGGTTTATATAATACTTATATATTTATAGCTATTCTAGAATTAACTAGTATTTTTCTAGTATAATTATATAGAAATATACTATCTCTAAATAGTTTAGGTATTAGAGGGTTAGAATAATTAAGTAGAAGATAATTCTCTTATAGAAAACTTTTCTATTAAAGCTAGTTAGGTATAAATTATATAGAAATTATAGCTTTTAAAGTTTTAGAGTATATATAAAGTCTCTATAAATATAACTATAACTAATAGCTCTAGTATTAATAAGAATATTAATATCTTACTAGACTAGGTCCTAATAGATTAAGAAAGAAGCTAGAATCTAGTAGTTCTATAACTATTTCTATAGAAGCTAGTTTTATAGATATATAGAAATTTAGTATAGATATAGTCTTAAAAGATAATTTACTTCTAAAATAGACCTTTTAATAATATTCTAGTTAGTAAAACTAGCTACGTTTAAAAGTAAGAGTAATAGCTTTATTTATAAAATAATAAGTATATTAAGAATTAGTTAGAAGATCGGTTAAAAGATTAAAAATAAGACTTATAAGATATAGTAAAACTCTAAAACTCTTAATAGATTAATAGTAGAGGGGTACTATATTCTAGTAAAATATATCTCTTACTATTATACTTATAATAGTATTCTTTACAGCAGCGTCTTTTTTATTTATTAGAATTTATAGGTATATAGCTAAAAATATTAAGAGTTATAATATTTAGGTTCTTTTAGTAAATAGTATAATACTTTAGTTATTTATAATAGTTGCTAGATAGATAATATAGGTTAGTATTATATAGAAAAATTAGGTTAGCGTAGTTGTTTAGGGTGCTAGATATTATAATATCTATTATAGTATAGTAAAGCTTATTAGAGAGAGAATATTAGAGATATATAATTTATCTAGTTTTATTTAGTTTAGTATCTATAATTAGGTGTTAAAATTTAGTAAAGTAAATAAAGAACCTACTTTAACCTTACTTTAAGATTTTTAGCTTACTTTATACTATAGTCTTCTTATTCTAGTTACTATAGGTAAATTCTAAAAAGGCGACTAAGCTATCTATAAAGTTAATACTCTTATCTATTAATAGATTAACTAATATTACTAGATCTTATTTTAGACGAGAATAAATATATAGAAGATAGATATATTTAGTTAGGTATTAGTTAGTATTTTCTTCTAATTTATAGTAGAGCTTTTTAATAAAATATAAAAGCTTTAAACGTTTATTAAAGAATATAAGAAAGTTAAATAAATAATTAGAATAGAAATATAAGTAATATATAGTTTTAAATAGATTAAAAGTTAATATAAGTATCTATTTAGAAGCTAGAGTTATAAGCTAAATTAGGCTAAGGGTGGGTAATAGTTCTATTACTATTAATATACTAGTAGCTAGTAGAAAAGTAACTATTTAGCAGCTACTAAATTCTCTTTATATTATTTTAAGGTCTAACTTATAGCGGTTCTCCTAGGTTACTAAAGCCTCTACTAGCATCTTATTCTTCTACTATAAAGAGTCTAGTTTACTTTAAATCTCTTTAAATATATTAATAAGTATATTCTCGTCTATAATATATAATAGTAGATAATATAATATAATATTATAGATACTTATATATAATTAATTAATCGTACTTTAGATAGTTAACTCTATTACTATATATTATATATAAATAATAAAACGTTATATAAAAAATAGAAATATCTATATTATATAGATTTTTTATAGAGGTTAGATCTATACTATTATATAAGCTAGCTAGATTAGTAAAACCTTCCTCTATTATAGTTAAAATAAGTTAGTTATATTCTAGCTAATAGCTAATAGCTATTATAAGTAACTAGTTTAAGTATTATAATAAGAGTAGTATAAGTATAGAGGTGTTGCGGTATTATTATAATATCTAGTATAAGTAATCTAAATACTATATTACTACTAATATTAACGCGCTATATATATATCTAAAGAAGAAATATAAGTAGATATAAATAGATAATAAAAGTAGATTTTATTAGAAGGTTAAAGTATAAATATTTTTTTAGGCTAGTAGACTATAGTAATATTTTATTATTAATATAAATAGCTATAATTATAAACTAGCTATTTTTTATATAGAAACTAATATTATATATAATTAATTAGCTAGTTTTAAATTTATAAAATAGAGGGAAGAAGAGAAAATATAGATTATAAATATAAAAATAGTAAAGACTAATAAAACCAGGTAGTTTAAGTAGATAGAGTAGCTAGAGTATCTAGTAAAATAGAATCGAGTATATTTTATATACTAGATCTAGCTATTTAACTAAAATAAGATAAAACTTTAGTAGGCGGTAAAGCTAGTTAAACTATTAGTTAAGTAGAGTATTAGAGGGTTATTATTACTTATATAAAAGATAAGATAGTAGTTTAGAAGCGTTTAATAATATAAAATAGATAGATATCTACTTACTTAACTATAGAATTCTAAAAGTTAGGTAGTATATACTAGCTATATTATTAAGTTTATCTACTACTTTTTCTATATTATTACTAATAAAGAAGTTTAAACTATATAAATTAACTATAGTAATAATAGTAATAATAGTAATATTAATAGTATAGTATTAGATAATAGTATAAGTTCTAGATCTAGTAAAGTTAGAAGTAGTACTAATAGTAATAATAATAGTAATAGCAGTTTCTATTATAAATATTATAAGAAGAAAGAAGTAGATTAGATAGAAGATATATATAAGCTATTCTATTAGTAAAATAAATAGAAGAAACTAATAATAGTACTATAAATTATATTAGATAGAGATAGTAAGAACATTTAATTTAGAGTACTACTAAATATACTTATATTATTTATTTTTTAATTAATAGGTAATTAGCTATTTAAAAGTAGGTTTATCTATTTTCTTACTATATTAGAGATTAATATTAAAATAGACCGCTTATATATAATAAAAAACTACTTATATATATTTACTAGTATAATATACTATATACGTATATTAGGTATAGAGAAGCTACTTTTAATAGTAGAGTATAATAAGTAGATAGATAAGAACTAAGAATATTTTCTACTTATATAGTAGAAGTTTCTAGCTAATAGATTATTTAGTCTAATAAGTAAGATAATTAGTTTACTAGTATATAAGAAGTTTATTATACTAATAGCTAGTAATTTAAGTAATACTTACTAGTTAAAAAATAAGAAGATATTCTATTTTAATAGCCAGCTGATTTATATTAACTAGTTCTATAAGATAGTATAGGATATAGTAGTTAAAGTAGAGAAGATACTTTAGTAGGAACTATATTAGACAGCTAAAACTAAAGACTAGTTTACTATCTAGCTAGAGTAGCTTATTAATAATATTATATTTATATAGTAGAGTATATTTTTTATCTATTATTATAATAATTAACTTAATAATAAGTTTAAATAGATACTTACTTAAGTTAGATAAATAGAAGTTAGTTAGTAGCTCTAGTTAAGAGATAGCTTATAGAGTAAGTAGTAGATAAAGTAGTATTTATAGTAGGTAAATCGCTTCTTAGAACTACTAATAATTAGTATATATATAACTTTAGAGTAGTTTAGATAAAAGTCGAAGATTATAATAATATAGTATTATAATAAAGTACTATAAAACTATAATATCTTTATAGTAGATAAGTAGATTATAATAGTAGTCTACTATTATAAATTACAATCCTAGTAGGATAAGTTAAAAGTAGTATTATACTTTCTACTATCGCGGTTAGAGTAGGTAATAGTAGTATATTTAGCTTATATACAGCCGTTTTAAATATATCTAAATATTAAAATACTTAGTAGTAACTTTAGCAACTATATATAAGTAGATTAATATAGGCTATAAAAGATAGACTAACTAATACGCGTACTTAAGCATAAAACTAGTAAATAAATAAGTATTAAACTATATATATTAGACTACTAATATACAGCTATTAATATTAGTAGAAAAGTAGTTAGAGAGTTATTTAGTAAAGGATATTAGAATAAGATAGAAGAAGTTAAAGAAGTTAAAGTAGATAAGAAAGAGAGTATACTAGAGCTATAGAGTATATAAATAATATAGATAAGAATTAAGAACTATAGTATACTAATTAATATTATTAAATATCTTAGTATATATTTAATTATAGTATTCTAGCTATTTAATATACTATAATATTACTTCTTAGGACTTAATAGAGGTAAAAAGATACTAGAGGTAAGGTAGATAGGTAGTTAAGGCTAGACTAAAATAAGGAAGTAGTAGTAGTATAATAATAATAGTAAAGGGTTTATAGTATAAGAAAAGAAGATATAAGCTTAAAGTAGAAGAGAGGAAGAGCTTTAAAAGATAATATAGTAGGTACTTAAATAAGAAGAGGTTAGTTTCTACTTAGCTAAGTAAGAGTAAGTAATATATATAGTACTAGGCGGGTAGATACTACTTATTATAGTATTCTTAACTAGTAGAAGAAAGAGCTTACTATTTATTATACCGGCTTACTTAGATTAATATAGAGTAATAGTAGTAGTAGTACTATACTAGGCGCTTATTAAGAACTTATTTAAACGGATTTAAGAGAGTAGGATTAACTATATAAAGTAGAAGTATAGTAAGAGTAATCTAATAGTAGTAGTAGTAGTTAGTATAGATATAGTAGGTAATATAATAAGTAATAGGAATTTTATTAGCTGTATAAGAGTATTTAGTAGTAAAAAGCTACTATAATAGATTATAGTAGACAAGTATTATTTTATCTTTATATTAAGCAACTAGTAGCTAAAGCTAGTAAAGCTAAAGAATTTATAGTTACTACTATACTTAATAGTACTATTTATAGCAATACTACCGCTAGTATAAGAGACTAAGCTAAAAGAAAGTATACTAGTTTAGTATATAACATATATTTAAGTAGGTATAATATAGTTAAATATATAATATTTAGTATTATAGTATAAATAGAGGTAGGTATAAGAGATAATATTAGTAATATATTAGTAGCAGGTACAGCAGCTTAGAGAATAAAAGAAGAAAGAGATAGTATACTACTATAGTAAAGTATAATATAAAGTAATAGCTAAAGTACTAGATAGTAGATACTATTATACTAGAGATATAGAGTAAGCTAGATAGTTAAAGGAATAGCTTAAAAAAGGTAGGCTTATAGTAGCTATATTAGTATTAGATATAGAGGTAAATTTCTTAGGAATTATATTTATACTATATATAGAGATACTATAAAATATTATTAACTTTACTTAGGAGAGTAAATATAGTAGATAGATAAGCAAGTAGATAGATTTAATAATTTTTATAGAAGAGAGCGAGGTGGAGTAAAAGATAGAAGAAAAGAGAGAGAAGCTAGATATATAGGCGATAGAGAGGTTTATTATAAATAGTAGGTATTAGTAAGGGTTAATAAGTAGCTATTTTAACAGGAAGTAGATAAGCTATAATAATATTAAGTTAGCTAAATATAACTAATATAAAGAGAGTATTAGTAAATAGTAGGATAAATAGTATAAGGTAAGTTTAGTATAGTAGCAGGTTTAAAAGGTGCTAGAAGAGCTATATAAAAGATACGCGGTATACTAGATAATAGAAGAGGTAAAAATAGAAGAATAGTAGAGGTATAAGATAATATAATATATAGTATAGTCTAGAATAAATAGAGTTAAACTAGATAGATTTCGGATAAGAATATATAATAGAAGAGGAAGTTATAACTACTAGTAATACTAGATTAGTTAAAAATACTATATAACTAGGTTAGATGTAAGTAATTAATATTAGTAGCTAAATATAATAGTACTACTAATTTAGGCGGTAGTAGAAGTTAAAGAAGAGGCTTAAATAATCTAATAGTATAACTACTTAGAAGAACTTAATAGAGATTAAAAAGTATATATAGAGTAATTAGAGAAGAAATACTCTTAATAAGTTTAGAAGAAGTATTTTAATAATATAATAGTAGTTAATATTTAAATTATACTATTTATATAGTAGAATATAGAATAGAATAATAAGAATAGAGATAGTAAGGTATATAGAATAAATAGAAAGTAGGTAGAAATTAAAAATAAAGTAGTAATATAGTAGATTTTTTAAAAAAAAGAAGTTAAAAAATAAATAAAGTATTTTATTTATAATTAAAAGAAAGAATTTATTAATATTTTTAGATATTAGTATAAGAGAGATTAATAAGTTAAGATAAATAAAAGAAAATATATTTTAGAAAAAGAAAGTTAATAAAAAGAAAGTAATATAGTTAATAATAATATAAAAAGAAAATAAAATTTTAGAATATTAAATTATAAATTAAATTAGATAAGATAAAAAGTAGTAGTATAATATAAAAATATAAAAAAAAAGATAAAGTAAAAAAAAAATTGTTATATTAAAATAAATAGAAATTTAACGTAGTATAAATTAGTAGAAGAGTAGTAAAAAGAAGAGAAATATAAAATAGAGAAAATTTTTAGTAGAAATATAAATATATATTATAATAAAATAAAGAAGAAAGAAATAGAAAATATAATAAAAAAGAAGATAATATTATAAAAAAAAGATAATATAGAAAAAATAGAAGAGAAATATAAAAATAGTTAAAGTAATATAAAAAATATATATAGATAAAAATAAATATAGGTATTTAAATAATAATAAATATAATAATTTAATAGAATTTTATAAGTAAAAACTAGAATAATTTATAGTAATAGTATAAAAAAAATAAGAAAAGTTAGTTAAAATAGAAAAAAATAGGTAAAAGTAGTTATATAGAGTTAAGAATAGAAATAAAATTAGAGAAGTAATTTAAAAAAAAAAATAGAAGTACTAGAAATAGTTAAATAGAATTAAAAATAGAAGTAAGATAAGAAAAGAATTTTAAAGTAGAAAAAAGAAGTATAAGAAGTAGTTAGGTAGATTTAAAAGTAGAAGTAAAATTAGAAAAAAGATTTAGAGTAGAAAAAAAAAGGATTAGAAGTAGTTAAATAGAGTTAAAAGTAGAGTAGAATTAGAGAAGTTATTTAAATAGAAAAAAGGATAGTTAGAAGTAATTTAATAGAAGTAGAAATAGAAGTAAAATTAGAAAAGCTATTTAAAATAGAAAAAAGAAGTACTAGAGGTAGTTAAATAGAATTAAAGTTAGAATAGAGTTAGAAAAGCTATTTAAAGTAGAAAAAAAGAATAGTTAAAGGTAGTTAAATAGAATTAAAATTAGAATAGAATTAGAAAAAATATTTAATATAAAAAAAGAAGTATTAAAAGTAGATAAGTAGAATTAAAATTAGAATAGAGTTAGAGAAAATATTTAGAATAGAAAAAAAGAAAGGTTAGAAGTAGTTAAATGGAATTAAAAATAAAAGTAGAAATAGAGAAATTATTTAGAATAGAAAAAAAATTAGCTAGAAATAGTTAAATAGAATTAGAATAGAAAAAAAAAGGCTAGAAATAGTTAAATAAAATTAAGATTAGAATAGAGTTAGAAAAGTAGTATAGGGTAGAAAAAAGAAAGATTAGAGGTAGTTAAATAGAGGTAGGATTAAAATAGAATTAGAGAAGTAGTTTAAAATAGAAAAAAGAAGGATTAAAAGTAGTTAAAGAAGGTTAAAATTAGAATAGAGTTAGAAAACAAATATAAAATAGAAAAAAGAATGATTAGAAGTAGTTAAATAGGATTAGAATTAAAATAGAATTAGAGAAATAGTTTAGAATAGAAAAAAGAAGTACTAGAAGTAGTTAAATAGAGATAGAATTAGAATAGAGATAGAAAAGCTATTTAGAGTAGAAAAAAAATAGTTAGAGGTAGTTAAATAGAAGTAAAAATAGAAGTAAAATTAGAAAAATTAACTAAAATAGAAAAAAGAAGATTTAAAGATAGTTAAAGGAGGTTAAAAATAGAATAGAGTTAAAAAAGTAGTCTAAAATAGAAAAAAGAAGTATAGAAAGTAGTTAAAAAGGAATAAAGTTAGAGTAGAATTAGAAAAGTAGTTTAGAGTAGAAAAAAGAAGTATAAAAGCTAGTTAAAGGGGGTTAAAATTAGAGTAAGATTAGAGAAGTAGTATAGAATAGAAAAAAGAAGTAGTAGAAGTAGTTAAAGGGGGTTAGAGTTAGAGTAGAATTAGAGAAGTAGTTTAGAATAGAAAAAAGAAGTACTAGAATTAGTTAAAAGGGGTTAAAATTAGAATACAATTAGAAAAGGTATATAAAATAGAAAAAAGAAGTATAAGAGGTAGTTAAAAGGGGTTAGAGTTAAAATAAAGTTAGATAAGTAGTTTAAAATAGAAAAAAGAAGTATTAGAAGTAGTTAAAGGGGGATAAAGTTAAGATAAAATTAGAGAAGTAGTCTAGAATAGAAAAAAGAAAAGCTAGAAGTAGTTAAGTAGGATTAAAAATAGAATAAAGTTAGAGAAGCAGTCTAAAATAGAAAAAAGAATAGCTAGAGGTAGTTAAGTAGAATTAAAAATAGGATAAAGTTAGAGTTTCTTAATATATAAATATAGAAGATATAGATTAATTTACTATATTCTTATATATCTAGTAGAGTAAAAGGCACGTTTACCTAATATATATAGAGAAATAAAGTTCTATAATAGTTAAGTAAATGTAGTAATCTTATAGTAGAAATAAGTAAGAAAGTAGAATAAATACCTAGAGGACTTTATAGCTATAAAATATTTAAGTAGTAATAAGTTATAGAGATATAGACTATATAATATAATCTATTATATTTTAAAAGGGTTAATAAAAGGGTAATAATTTCTTATTATTTTTTTTATTTTATATAACCTTTAAAGTCTTTATATAATTTTCTCTATTATAATAAAAGGAAAATATTCTTACTTTTAGTTTTATTTTAATACTTTAATTTTACTATAATAGAAGGGAGATCCTTCTTCTTTAAAGAGTTATTACTAGTAGAGCTAGGTCTAATAATTATAGAAGAGATATTAACTTTTAGTAACTTAATAGTATTATAAAATATATTAGATATCTAGAAAATATATATAAATAGAAATTTCTTAGTTTAGTTATAAATATAATAGGTTAGTATTTTTTTAACTCCATTTAGTAGGATAAAAGATAAATTATAGTTTATATAAAATTATATAAAATATAAATATTATAAAGCCTATTAGATATTTTTAGTAATAATTTTAACTCTAAAAGTAGAGTTAGTAGAAAACTATATCTTAATTATATATAGTATAAATATAGAAGATATATCTTAATATTTAATATATAAGAATAGAACCCCCTCTAAAAAGTATAAATAAGAAAACTATAGGTTTTATAATAGAGATAATAGTATTAAAGTACCTCTACCTCTACTCTAGTTATATTTAATATTAAAGAGTAGATTTATTTATAATATAATAAAATATAGCTTAATACTATATATTTTATATAGTTAAATATATAAAAGTAGAGATAGTAAATAGAATTATTATAGTTATAGATTAGTTAGCTAATATAAAAAAGTTATAGTAATAATAATAATTAGTATTCTTATAGAGAGGTAAGAAAAGTAATATAAGGATAGTTTAGTAGTAATAGTAGATAAATAGTAAGTTATAATAGATTTAAGAGAGTTTATCTATATTATAAATATAATTAGTAGATAGAAATAACTAATACTATAAAAGAGATTATAGACTAGAATAGATATAGGTAGTTATAGTTAGCTTATTATATAAGGTTAAGATTATAATATATTACTAGTATACGGGTTACTATTATAAAGAGTTATAATAGTAAGAGAAGAAGAGTTTTTAAAAGACTATATTACGAAAATATTTCTAAAATTCTTAGTAGACTATATAATAATAATTATATAAAAGTTGTTAGAAAATTATATTAAAAAAGAAAAGTTTTAAAAGATTCTATTATAATATATTTTATAAGCAAGTTGCCTACCTAAGTAAGTTGCCTACTTTTGTTAAGAAGTTATACCCTACCTACTTATAACACGATGTAGTAACTACCTCAACCTTAATTAATCTATTAAGAAGGTTAGATATTACTAGCTATTTTAGCTATTAATTACGATTAAATTTAGAGCGTATAAAGTACTATAGCTACTTATAGTATCTCTTAAACAACGCTTAGAGACTAACGTGCTAGTAAACCTTTATAATATAATTACGAGCCTAATTTAAAGAAGCTTATAAAGCTAGAAGAATCAACTATAATATAGTATATACTAGACCTATTATCTTATAAATACCCTCCTATAATCGATAGTATATAAGATATAGCTAACTATTTACTTAGAGCTCGCTCTATAAACTAGATTAGTAAAAACTAGCTAACAAATTTTATTAATCGTATTCTTAAGCTTAAAATATACTTCTATTAAAAATACAACTATTAAAGAGCTCTCTATAAGGATTCTAAAGTTATTAATAGCTAGTTTAACCTTTAGTATATAAGGTAGTATATAATAGGCGCTTATTATCTACTAGTTATTAATAGCTATAAAAGCTATAAATCTACTAAATTTTAGCTACTCTATAAAGAGAAGGATATTATTCTATTATATATACCAGTATATTTATTATATCTACTATAGCCTCTAGATATAGGCTACTTCTTACTATTAAAGAAAGTATATAGGCGCAAGATTAACAAGCTTATATAAGCTAGTATCTACTATATTATAAAGCTTAACTTTCTACTAACCTTTTATATAGTATATCAGCGCTCTATTACTAAGGCTAATATATATATAAGCTTTTAAAGTACTAGTCTAAAACTATATAATTCTAATATAGTATTATTAAAGTTTAATATTAAGCTTCATACTCTATTATTACTACTAGTAGCTAGTTACCTCTAGGAGTTAAAAATACTAACTAATACTGTTGAACTAGGGTCTTAAACAATGCTAATTTAAGACCGTATTACTAAGTATTAGAATAGCTTACCTACTACAATTAATAATTCTCTTAATTTACTTACTAAAGGTATTATATAAATAGCTTATTTATGCGTACTATTTTAGCGTGAGGTTAATCAGCTTTAAGAAGTAAATAAGGCTCTATTACAGCATAAAAAGCGATTAAAAAAGGTTTTATAAAAGTAAGGTAGTCTTACTAAAGCTAAAGCTGCTAAAATAGCTACTTAAAGGGAGTTAGATAAGTAGCTAGAGGATAAAGTATATATAGGTAGGAAGTATAGAAGAGCGGGTATACTATACTAAAAGTACTACAGCTGCTGCAGCAAGCCTAGATATAATACTAGAACTTATATAGTAGTAGATAAATAGTATATCTATCTCCTATTAAATTATTATAGTAATACCTATAGGTATTATTACGATATACACCTCTAAATATAGAGATAGCTAATAAGGTAGGTAACTTACTTAGGTGGGTAACTCGCTTATAAAATACGTTATAAGAGTATATAAGAAAGAATATTATTAATAAAGCTAGAATACTTTAAAAGAATATATTAGATAAGTAGTATTAAAATACTACTTATAATTCCTTTAATATATAAATATAGAGGATATAGATTAATTTACTATATTCTTATATATCTAGTAGAGTAAAAAGTACGTTTACCTAATATATATAAAAAAACAAAGTTCTATAATAGTTAAATAAGTATAGTAATCTTATAGTAGAGGTAAATAAAAGAGTAGAATAGATATCTAGAGGGCTTTATAACTATAAAATATTTAAATAATAATAAGTTATAGAAATATAAACTATATAATATAGTCTATTATATTCTAAATAGAACTAATAGTTTTATAGTAGTTCTTTTTTAGTTTTATTACTCTATATAACCTGTATAATTTTCTTATAATTTTACTATTATATTTATAGGGAAATATTCTTTTACTTTTATTTACCTTAGTATTTTATAATAATACTACTAGTAGAGGAAGAGAGTTTCCCTCTTAATAAGCTACTAATAAAACTAAGTATAATAGTTATAAAAGAAATATCGACTTTTAGTAATTTAGTAGTATTATAAAATATATTAGATATCTAGAGGGACTTAGTAAATACTAGTTTTTCTTAGTAGCTAAAGAAGTAATCTATTAGTATTCTCTTAGCTATTTTTAATAAAATAGATAATAAGTTATAGTTTATATAGGATTATATATATAGTAAATATAAAATAATAGAATATATTTTATCTAGTTAACTTTATATAGAACTAATATCTACTAGTATTTTAATTACTTATTATATTTCTTTAGAAGAAATATATTAGTAGCTAATTTAGGAGAGTAAAACCTCCTCTAAAAAATATAGATAAGAAGATTATAATATATATAATTAGAATAAAAATAATAATATTTAAGTTTATCTACTTTAATTATATTTATTAGTAAAGATATAAAAATATATATAATATAAAAATATATAAAAAAATTCTATATTTAATATATAACTAAAAGTAAATATATAAAATTAGTAAATATAAGTATAACTATAAGCTAGTAAGTAGGTATAAATAGTATATAATAAAATAGTATATATTTATTTAGAATAGTTAAAAAGAATAGTAATATTAAATATATTAGATAAGAATTATAGATAGATTAATAGTTATTTTAGATTTAAGGGGGTATATCTTCTAAATTAAAATAACTAGTAGATAGAAGTAACTAATATTATAGAAGAGATTATAGATTAGAATAGATAGATATAGTTATAGTTAAGTTATTATAGGATATAAAGAAGATAATAAAGAAAATAAAAAGAGAGTTATTATAATATATATATACTAATAATAAAGAATTATAGAATTTATAATTCTACTAATTTCTATAAAATTCTTAGAAAACTATATAGTTATTAATAAGAAAAGTTATTAGAAGATTATATTAGAATTTCTCTAGAAATACTTAGGAGGTTATAATAGAAAAGAAATTCTTAGAAGACTATATTAATAAGAGAAAAAAATCTTAGAAAACTATAGTAGATTATATAAATAAAAGAAGTAGTAGAGTAGGATAGAATAGATAGCTACTAGAGGAAGTTAAATAGTAATCTAGTTTTAGTATACTAAATATATAATAGTATCTTATAATTCTTTAGTATATAAATCTAAAATATATAGAGTATTTTATTATATAGTTATATATAGTAGAGTATATAATATATATTATTAGTTATATTTAGAGTAATTAGAAAGAGTATAGTAGTTAAATAAATAGAGTAGATAAGTACTAAAAGTAAGTAAAAGAACTAGATAGATATTTTAAAAACTTTAAAATAGAAATTATCTAAATAGTAATAAATTATAGATATATAAACTATATAATATAGTTCTTTAGATTCTAAAAGAGATTAATAATAATAGAATAGTTCTTTTTCTTAGTTTTATTACTTTATATAGCCTTTAGAATTCTTTTATAATTTTTATACTATATTCGTAGAGAAATATTCTTTATTATCTTTTATTATTTTATAGTATTTTATATATTTAACTCTTAGAAAGAGTTTATATTATAGTATAGTAGTAGAATTTTTAGGGGATTCTATAATAGGCTTAAATAAGACTTATATATCTATTTAAAAGAGGATACTAGATAGTTAGATTAATTATTCTTATAAAATATAGTATCTAGAAAAATATAGTATTATTTCTTCTATATATATTCTTATATATATTTTATATAAGAATAGTAAAAAGTTAAAAGTATATTAGAGATTCTATATTAAAAAATATATTAGATTAATATAGTATATTAAAAAAGAAGTATTTCTATTATTATTTAGTACCTTAGTAAATATTATAGTTAAGTTAAATAAAGTAAAAAGTAAGAGATATTAAGATTTAAAATAATATATTATACTAATATATATATAGTTAATATATATTATTAGTAGAATTATAGAAATATATAGTATAATAGTATAGGTAAGATAATAGGTCTAAATATAGTACAAATCTACTTAGAAGTATATAAGAGTATATAGGAGTTCAGGAACCTAGAAATTCTATTAACACCTATAGGTCTTATATAAAAGGATATAAAAGAACTACTAAACTACTTATAAGGGAGTATATAACTATATATAAAAGGGAAAAGAGGCGGAGCTAAGGGTAGAATAAGATAAGTAAAAAGCTTTAAGATAAGATTATATATAAAGCTTTTCGTAGAATAATTTCTTCGTATTATTATACTACCCCCCTTTTTATAAGCTAATAGTTCCTATTTATACTAGTTTAAGAGGGAATTAGAGCTATTATAGATAGGTTCTAGTATAAAGAAATTTCTTTAAGAAGGTATTTATTAGTAAAAACTAATATATATAGTTACCTATAAAGATATATTTATATATTAATATAATATTAAGTAAGGTTTTTATAGTAAGTATAATTAACCTATATATTAGCTAGTAACTACTATTATAATAGTTTATTAATATTGTAATTTTATTGTATATTATAATAAGCATTTACTAGCCTTAATATATTATTAGATTATTATTAACTAAGCTTTCTTAACTAAATAACAACTTCTACTATATATATATTATTATATATCTATAGAACTATTAATTATTAAAATATTACTAATACTTTATAGAAAAAAATTTAATTAATATACTATTCTACCTATCTTCTAGAGCCTCTTTAAAAGCCTTCTAAATTATCTACTTTTAGGCTATATACGTACTCGCCTATAAGTAGTATATAATATTTACCTTTTAATCCTTAAAATTAAAAAAATATAAGTATTATACCTTATAAAATAAAAAGTATAATCTTATATAAATTGTATCTAATACTAGTAGAATATTTACTACTAATGTACTTATAGATCCCCTCCTACTATAAAAAGAAGTTTCTAGTCCTCCGGGGCTATCTTAAACTATAAATAGTAGTCTAATATATAGAGGATAAGAAGGATAAAAAGGTAGTCTTTAAAGCTATTTTAGAGTCTACTTATAGTCTAGCGTTTATAACCTAGATTGTAAAGAATTAGAAAGCTAACCTTTTTAAGGCTAATATCTAGATAGCTTTATTCTACTAGAGTACTAAATTACTCTGTTAGGTTTTAGCTCTAAAAGTTCTAATATCTAGCTTTTAAACTAATATTATAACGCTCTTAAGCGGTTAAAAATAAGATAGAAAAGGTTTAAGAGAAGTCTAGAAGGAAGAAAGAAGAAGAAGAGTAAAGAAGAAAAGAATTAGAAAGGTATCTAATAACCTACTATTAGACCCTCTAGATTTTATAGAGGAGTAAATTTAGGCCTATTTAATATAAAGCGACGAATTAGGCCCGATTTATAATAGATTAGGTATAGTACTATAACGCTATACCTAAAATAGGTTGTTAAAAAGGGGCGATTTGTCTAACTATTACCCCCCCAATTTATTTACAACTAGTACTCTAACCGTAATACTTTATATATAAAAACTATTTAGTAGAGTCTATTTATTCTACTTATAATACTATATTATTACACCCGTACTAGTATAGGGCTATAATAAAGTTAGAAGGATATAGTTCTACTAGAATATACAGACGCTTAAACTAAGAGTGTAATATCTATTCTATCTAATATAAGGCGATAAATCGGGCCCGATTTATAATAGATTAGGTATAGTACTATAGTACTATACCTAAAATAGGTTGTTAAAAGAGGGTAATTTATCTAACTATTACCCCCCTAATTTATTTATAACTAATATTCTAACTGTAATACTTTATATATAAAAATTATTTAGTAGAATCTATTTATTCTACTTATAATACTATATTATTATACCCGTACTAGTATAAGACTATAATAAAGCTAGAAGGATATAGTTCTACTAAAATATATAGATACTCAAACTAAGGGCGTAATATTATATCTATAGTAGGAAGACCCGTATATAAGTAAATAGAATAGTACTATTATTAGAGGATATTAAAAACTATCTCTACTATCTATCTATCTAATATAAGGTGACGAATTAAGCCTGATTCGTGATAGATTAGATATAGTACTATAATACTATACCTAAAATAGGTTGTTAAAAAGAGGTAATTTGTCTAACTATTACCCCCCTAATTTATTTACAACTAATACTCTAACCGTAATACTTTATATATAAAAACTATTTAGTAGAGTCTATTTATTCTACTTATAATACTATATTATCGTACCTATACTAGTATAGAGCTATAATAAGGCTAGAAGGATATAGTTCTACTAAGATATATAGACGCTCGAACCGAGGGCGTAATACTATATCTATAGTAGAAAGACCTATATATAAGTAAGTAGAATAGTACTATTACTAGAGGATATTAAAAACTATCTCTACTATCTACCTAAATACTATATTCTAATATATAAGGAATATATAACTACTATATTAAATATTAATATATATCTATAATACTATTATAGTATAATAATAGAGTAGAGGAGGGTAATTATTAAATATACTTGTTAGTAGCTAATTAAACTAGTAAAGGATATTTAGCTGCCCGCACCGTTTAGGCAACTAATACTAGAATTAGAAAAGCTACTAAATAGGTTCTAGTATAAGTAATCTAAATACTATATTACTACTAATATTAACGCGCTATATATATATTTAAAAAAGAAGTATAAGTAGGTATAGAGAGGCGATAAAAATAGGCTCTATTAAAAAGTTAAAATATAGATATTCTTTTAGGCTAGCGGGCTATAGTAATATTTTATTATCGATATAAATAGTTATAACTATAAGCTAGCTATTTTCTATATAAAGGCTAATATTATATATAATTAGTTAGCTAGGTTTAAGCTTATAAAATAGAGGGAAGAAGAGAAAGTATAGGTTATAGATGTAGAGGTAGTAAAGACTGATAAAACTAGGTAGTTTAAGTAGATAGAGTAGTTAGAGTATCTAGCGAAGCAGAATCGAGTATATCTTATATATTAGATCTAGCTACCTAACTAAAGTAAGACGAAACTTTAGCAGGCGGTAAAGCTAGTTAAACTATTAGTTAAGTAGAGTATTAGAGGGTTATTATTACTTATATAAGAGATAAGATAGTAGTTTAGGAGCGCTTAGTAATATAAGATAGATAAGCATCTACTCACTTAACTATAGAACTCTAAGAGTTAAATAGTATATACTAGCTATATTATTAAGTTCGTCTACTACTTTCTCTATATTATTACTAATAAAGAAGTTTAGGCTATATAATTTAGCTATAGTAGTAATAGTAATAATAGTAATAATAATAGTATAGTATTAGATAATAGTACAAGTTCTAGGTCTAGTAGAACTAAAAATAGTACTAATAGTAATAATAATAGTAATAGTAGCTTCTATTATAAGTACTATAAGAAGAAAGAAATAGATTAGATAGAAGACGCACGCGAGCTATTCTATTAGTAAAGTAAATAGAAGAAACTAATAATAGTATTATAAATTATATTAGATAAGAATAGTAAAAATACTTAGTTTAAGGTACTACTAGATATACTTATATTATTCATTTTTTAATTAATAGACGATCAGCTATTTAGTAGTAAGCTTATCTATTTTCTTACTATATTAGGGATTAATACTAAAATAGACTACTTATATATAGTAAAGAACTACTTATATATACTAGCTAGTATAGTATATTATATACGCATACTAGGTATAAAGAAGCTACTTCTAGTAGTAGAGTATAATAAGTAGACGGATAAGAACTAGAAGTATTTTCTACTTATATAGTAGAAGTTTCTAGCTAATAGATTATTTAGTCTAATAAATAAAATAATTAGCTTACTAGCGTATAAAAAGTTTATTATACTAACAGCTAGTAATTTAGATAATACTTACTAGTTAAAGAATAAGAAGATGTTCTATTTTAATAGCTAGCTTATAACAGCCTCTAATTAGCCCGGTATAGGGTAGAGTAATAACTAAAAGTAATTACGTATTATAAGATATATTATTCTTATAGGCTTATAATAGAAATATATAAGTAGAATATATAAAAGATATTTAAGTTAACTATAAAGAGCTATAAAAATTAGAGTTGTAAGGTTGTTAAATATAATTTAGTTCCCTTATTATTTCTTCTTACTTAATTACTTAATTAACTAAGCAACTAAGTATATTTAGTTATTTAGTTAACTAAGCTATTAAACGCGTTATATATCTTATATTAGCCTTATTTTTCTAGCTATATAGAGTTCTAGATCTTAATTAAGTCTAGTACGGGGGTTCCTATAGAGACGTCTATAATACTATCTTCCCCTTCTAAACTTTTAGCCTAAGAGTTTTCCCGTTTTAAACTAGTATATAGTAGGGTTAATATACTATTTTTGCTAAGACTATATATATTCTTAATACCTCTCCTTTATTATTTAACTCTAAGTAGATACTATTATACTAATTATATAAACTATTTAGGTAAAACAATTATACCTTATTTCTAGTATTTCTATAAGAGGTTAACTTATAAGGTAGATAAAAAGGAGATACCTAAAAAGTTATATTATTTAAAGTATCTTTATACTAGTATATATTTATTATATAATATAGATTATAATACTTAGATTATTTATATATTACGGTTCTATAATACTAGTTTATTCTTAATTCTTCCTAGTAGTAAAATAGGATATTAAAGTTGCGAAGCTAGAGGAGAAGATCTATCTAGCTTAGGAGGAGTTAGAGTAACTTTTTAATAAGGTAGTAGTAGCTTATATAAAGATTTAGCGTCTTTATAAAATTTATAAATAAGTAAAGTATAGGTAAATAGAGGGTTATAAATATATATAGAAGTAGCTTAAGAAGGAAAAGAAGGTAGATTATAAAGTAGATCTTCTTCCTAAGGCAGAGTTGCCTCTTATAATATAGCTAATATTATTTAATTCTACTACTCTATCTCTAAGTTTTCTTTATAAATTTAGGTTCTATAATATACCTATAATACTATAGGGCTAAAGTTTTCTTCTAGTTTTTAGGTATTATTTTATAGGTTTCTATATTTATCTATTTTTAACTATTTTATTAGATAGTACTATTTACTATTTTATATTTTATATCTTATTATTTTCTTAACTTCTTATTTTTAGTCTTTTCTATACGCGTCTATATTATATACTACTAGTTTAGCGTCCTAAGGTGCTTTTTCTATAAGTACGATATAGAAGGTTAGGTAGATTTTTATAGTTGTAAGTAATTTAAGTTAATAGTTTATAGGTAATATTTATTCCTTAATTTTATATAGTCTAATTTTAATATAGTCTAGTTTACTACTTAGTTGTTTACTTTAAATGTTTTATTATAGTAGCTAAACTTTTTCTCTCTTCTTAAAATAAGGTAGTTGTTTATATTTCTTATTATAATATTTCTTTATAGTATATTATAGAAACTAGAGATCTTTCTTTAGTAAGTCTTATATTTGTTAAATAATCTTAACTTGTTCTTATATTTAAGGTGCTTATAATACTACTTTAATTAGGGTATTATATATTTTTAGTTTATACCTATAGTTTACTATAAATAGTAATACTCTAGTTATACTATATATAATACTATTATACGCGAGTTATACTATTAGTAGTAGTATTATCTAATTATTTTATCTATAGTTAAGGTAATACTATAGATATTACTCTACTATTTAGTTTATTTATTCTATCTATCTATCGATTTATAGGTAAAATACTATAAATATCTTATATTTAATTTCTAGTAAGTTTATAATTATTTACTAAAACTTTAAAGTAAACTTAGTATCTTAGTTTATAATTATCTTCTAAAGTACCCTATATTATACAACAATCTATTTTAGGAAGATATTTACAATCTATTCTACTAATAATACTTTATTATAAAGAATAAAGTAGGTATATTTTATAAGTCTATCTATAATTATTATAATAGAGTTATATACTTCTCCCTTTAGGTAGTCTTTTAACTTTAGTAGCTTAATAATAAAGTCTATAGTAACTTCTATCTATAATCTAGTTAGTATTTCTAGGTTTTATAATAGTCTATAGAGTATATATCTATTAGATTTATTCTATTAGTAGTCTATATATTCCTATAACGTATTCTTTATCTATTCTCTTACTTTAGGAAAGTAGAATCCTCTAAGAATTCGTTCTAGTATTTTTTCTATTCTTTAGTATCTATAGGTAGAAGTTTTATAGAATTGTCTAATAAATTCTTTTCTAACTTTAACTAGTATATAGATTTAATTATAGATATATAATAGTTTATCTATTTATTCTAGCTTTTATTCTTAGAGTTCTTTAGGTATTCTATCTATTACTAATCTAATTAGTATTATCTAGCTTACTTCTTTAATAATAGTTGTTATTACGAGCCTCAGATAATTTTATACTATACTTCTATCTTATTATTTTCTTAGTAGTATAGCTGTAGTTCCCTTTTCTTACTTATATTTTAGTAGTCTACTTATTACGTCTATTTATTAATTTTATCTTCTACTAATATAGATAATCTTAAAGTTAAATGTAGCTAGTTCTTATAACTATCTAATCTATCTAGGGGTAAGAGTTTTAGTAGTAAGGAAGATAGTAAGATTTTTATAATTATAATAGACTTTAATTTACTATTTTATTTCTTATAGGTATACACGCTATTTTTTAAAGTATACTATAATAATTAGGAGTTCTTAGTTATATATATTATAATTTATCTCTACTAGTATAAGTTTTCGTAAATAGTATACTACTAGATATTATTTCCTATTATAGATTTATATAAGAATTCTAGCTATTCTTATTTCTAATACGTTAGTTTCTATAAGAGCTTTCTTTTCTAGATTATAGAGTTTCAGTACTAGTTCTTACTAAAATTATTTCTTAACTTCTTAAAAGGCTTTTTCTTATTCGTTTCCCTATATAAAGGTAACATCTTTCTTTAATAGTTAAATTAGGGATATAGTTATATCGCTCTAATTATTAATAAAGGTTTAATAGAAGTTATAAAATTCTATAAAGGATTAGATATCTTTAACTAATTTTAGAGTTAGTTAGTCTTTAATTACTACTAATTTATTTAAGTCTATTTATAGTTGTTCTAGTTTAATAATAAATCCTAAATAGTCTATTTATATAGTATAAAATTCGCATTTCCTTACTTTAAAATATAGTTTTACTACTTATAATACGCGTAATACTTATTTAATATATTTCTTATATTTTTACTTTATTTTTAAGTATATAAGAATATCGTCTAAGTAGGCTATATAGAATTATCTAAGGTATAGTCTTAGTACTTTATTAATTTGTTTTTAGAAAGTAGCTAGTATATTAGCAAGTCTAAATAGTATAACTAGATATTTAAAGAGTCTCTTTTTTATTCTAAATACTATTTTCTATTTATCTTCTTCTTTAATATAGATTTAATAGTATATATTCTAGATGTCTAATTTTATAAAGATAGTAGCTTCTCTTAATTAGTTTCTTAAATTATAAATAAATAGTAAGAGATATTAATTCTTAATTATAATATTATTAAGGGTATAATAATTAATATATATTTATAGGTTAGTTATTTCTTTCTTATCTATAAAGAGTATAGAGTATACTACTAGTAAGTTTAATTCTCTAATTATTCCTTTCTTTAGGTATTCATCTATATATTATTCTAGAGCCTCTATTTTCCTTAGTATTAGGCTATATATTAGTCTATATCTAGGTTCTTTTCTTAGTTATAGTTTAATTTTATAATCATATTCTCTATATTTAGATAGATATTATAGTAGTTCTTAAAGTTATTTTATTAAATATTAGTATTCTTTAAATATACTATATAATATATTTTCTATTAAGAATAATTCTTTTACTATTTCTTTTACTATTACAGTAAGTTGTTCTTTAATTAGTTAGCTAGAGTTTTTAAGAATAATTCGTCCCGTTTACCAATTTATCTAAGAGTTTTCTTTTCTTAACTATAGGATTTCTAGAATAATATTATAATTAGTAATCTCTATAATTTAGAATATTTATCCTTATTAGGTTGTTCCTAGAATTTTAAACTCTTCTAATTCTATAGTATATATAACTTTCTTCTAGAAATCTTTCCCTTCTATAGTTTAAATTATATAAAGTCATTCTAGTCATATTATAAGTATTCCTTTTCTAGTAATATAGTTGCTAGCTATAAAATTCTTTATTACTCTACTATTAATAAGTATATATACTTTATAGCTATAGTACTATCTAGGTATTATAAGATAGTATTCTCCTATATTCCTATATAGCTAAGTTATTTTAGGCTAGTAGGCTATTACTTCTTTTATAGATATATATTTCGGATATTTCCGTTCTAGATATTTATACTATAGTCTTCTTCTAATATATACTTTAAGTAGTAAAGGTCTAGATTTAAGTACTATATAGTTTTAGATTTATTTAGTAACTTTCTATTCTATTATAGCTTCTTATTTTATAGAATTTCCTAGTACTTTATTTTTATTTAGTTGTCTTAGCTATATACCTATATTTTCCTTTCTTCCTTAGTAGGTCTTATACTGTTATTTAATATACAATATCTATACTATCTTAAAATATATTAGATAGTATTAGTTTATATAGGGGTTATTATCTTCTCTAATCTAATAATCCTATTCTTATTTATATTATAATACTTTTAGTATCCAGTATTTTACTAGTACTTTACTTTATAAGAAGGTTACTACTTTCTATATTATATATATAACCTTATCTTAATCTATTATATTAAGGTACTTTTCTACTACTTTCGTAGTTTCTATCTATTTTTAGAGGTATAAGAAGCAGATTTTCCTAGAGTAGATATTTTACTATTCTTTATAAACGTCGATAATATCTTATTCTAGTCTATTTTTATTATAGAACTTTATAGGTAGTTCTTCTTATAAAATAGTTATAAAAGCTGAGGTTCTCTATTTATATTTAATTATTTTTTATTAGTATATAAAATATGCTCTAAGTACTAGTTTAGGTATTAGTATTCTAATAGTAGCTTCTTCTATTTATAATAGGGAATTTATTTCTTTATTCTCGTCTAATATTTTCTAAACTTCTTCTAGCTACCTTTTTATATATTCTTATATTACTATAAGTTGTATTTTCTTTTAAAGCTAATATCCTATAGCTTCTTTAAGTTATTAGTATATTTAATACTTGTCTTTATTATAGAAAGACTAATATAAAGTTCTGTATTCTATAGTTGCAGCTAGTTTTTCTTTATCTACTTCTTACGGTTTATCTTTTATAGGCTGGTTTTTCTTTTCTTTCTTTTTACTTCGATATTCCTTTACTATATATTCTAGTTTTTAACAATTATAATACTTAATATCTTTTTTCTAAGTCTTCTTTTCTTAAGTTACCTATAGTTTAGGCTTCTTTTCTCTAATAGTACTTAGATTTATAAGTCCGCCCGCATTAGCAGCCTTTACTAAAAAGTATATCTTTTAGTAGTATACTTACCTTTCCTTACTTTTAAACTAGTATAGTTTGTTATTAATTCTTTTTACTAGTTAAAAGTATAATACTAGATTCTATAGTTATTCTATATATATTATTACCCTTCTTATTTCTATTTTTAGTCTTCTACAGAACTTTACTATTATACTATAGTCGTTCTAAGCAACTTTATTTAAAAGCTGTTAAAAGCTTAATATATATAAGGTAATAGATTCTAATTAAACTAGGTTATAGAATCTATCTTCTACTATTTATACTTTATTAATATCTCTAAATACTAGTTTAAGTTTCTATTAGAAGTATACTAAACTTATAAATATTACCTTAGTTTTACTCTTCTAATATTCTTCTACGTAGTTCTTAAAATCTATTAGAAGGGACTAGAACTAGTTAAATAGTTTACCTATTAAGTATACTTCTATAAATAGTACTTTCTTATTCTTATATTAAATAATATTAAGGTTAGCGTTAATATAGATTTTTACTACTACTAGAAATCTTTTAAGTTTAGACCTAGTTCTATTAAACTTATTAAAAAGTACTAGTTTAATTTATTATTAGTAATATATTATTAGTAGTACTCTTTTAACTTATTTAAGTTTTTAGATAATTCCTATAAGTCCTATCCCTTATTTACTATTAACTATTTTTTATATTTCTTTAAGACTTTCGAGAAGGCTATTTTAAATCTTCTTTAAGCTTCTTATCTATTTATCTACTAGAACTAGCTATTTCTATTATTATACTAATTTGTTCTATATTCTTATAAATATAGTTGTTATATCTACCTCTAAAAAGGTAGTTTTACTAGCTAATCCTAATATTCTACTTGTATAAGTTTCCTATATTACTTATTAAAAATATCTCTTTTCTATCTAATATAAGGTAATAAATTAGGCCCGATTCGTAATAAATTAGGTATAGTACTATAGCGCTATACCCGAAATAGGTTGTTAAAAAGGGGCGATTCGTCTAACTGTTACCCCTCTAATTTATTTACAACTAATACTCTAACTATAATACTTTATATATAAAAACTATTTAGTAGAGTCTATTTATTCTACTTATAATACTATATTATCGCACCCGTACTAGTATAGGGCTATAATAAGGCTGGAAAGATACAGTTCTACTAGGATATACAGACGCTTAAACTAAAGGCGTAATACTATATCTATAGTAGAAAGACCTATATATAAGTAAATAGAATAGTACTATTATTAGAGGATATTAAAAACTATTTCTACTATCTACCTAAGTACTATATTCTAATATATAAGAAATATACAACTACTATATTAAATATTAATATATATCTATAGTACTATTATAGTATAATAATAGAATAGAGGAGGGTAATTATTAAGTATACTTGTTAGTAGCTAATTAAACTAATAAAAGATATCCAGCTGCCTGTACTATTCGGGCAACTAATATTAGAATTAGAAAAGCTGCTAAATAGGTTCTAGTATAAATAATCTAGATACTATATTACTACTAATATTAACACGCTATATATATATCTAAAGAAGAAGTATAAGTAGGCGTAAATAGGTAATAAAAGTAGGCTCTATTAGAAGATTAAAGTATAGATATTCTTTTAGGCTAGCGGGCTGTAGTAATATTTTATTGTTAATATAGGCAGCTGTAATTATAAGCTAGCTATTTTCTATATAGAGGCTAATATTATATATAATTAGTTAGCTAGGTTTAAACTTATAAAGTAGAGGGAAGAAGAGAAGGTATAAGTTATAAATACAGAAGTAGTAAAAACTAATAAGACTAGGTAGTTTAAGTAGATAGAGTAGCTAAAGTATCTAGTAAAGCGGAATTAAGTACATCTTATATATTAGATCCGGCTGCCTAACTAAAATAAGGTAAAACTTTAGTAGGTAGTAAAGCTAGTTAAACTATTAGTTAAGTAGAGTATTAGAGGATTATTATTACTTATATAAGAGATGAGATAGTAGTTTAGAAGTACTTAGTAATATAAGGTAGATAGGCGTCCGCTTATTTAACTATAGAACCCTAAAAGTTAGGTGGTATATATTAGCTATATTATTAAGTTTGTCTACTACTTTCTCTATATTATTACTAATAAAGAAGCTTAGATTATATAGTTTAATTATAGTAGTAATAGTAATAATAGTAATAATAATAGTATAGTATTAGATAATAGCGTAAGTTTTAGGTCTAGTAGAGCTAGAAGTAGTACTAATAACAATAATAATAATAATAGTAGCCCCTATTATAGGTTCTATAGAAAGAAAGAAGTAGATTAGATAGAAAACACGCGTAAGCTATTCTATTAGTAAAATAAGTAGAAGGAACTAGTAATAGTACTATAGGTTATATTAGATAGAAATAGTAAAAATACTTAACTTAGAGTATTACTAGATATATTTAATTTATTTATTTTTTAATTAATAGACGATTAACTATTTAATAGTAGGCTTATCTATTTTCTTACTATACTAGAAATTAATATTAAAATAGACCGCTTATATATAGTAAAGAACTACTTATATATACTAGCTAGTATAGTATACTACGTACGCGTGCTAGATGTAGAGAAGCTACTTCTAGTAGTAGAGCGTAATAAGTAGATAGATAAGAACTAAGAGTATTTTCTACTTATACAGCGGAAGTTTCTAGCTAATAGATTGTTTAATCTAATAAATAAGATAATTAGCTTACTAGTATATAAGAAGTTTATTATATTAACAGCTAGTAATTCGGGTAATACTTACTAGTTAAAGAATAAAAAGATATTCTATCTTAATAGCCGGCTAATCTATATTAGCTAGTTCTATAAGATAGCGTAGGATATAGTAGTTAAGGTAGAAGAGATACTCTAGTAGGAGCTGTATTAGATAGCTAAAGCTAAAGACTAGTTTACTATCTAGCTAGAATAGCTTATTAATAATATTACGTTTATATAGTAGAGTATATCTTTTATCTATTATTATAATAATCAGCTTAATAATAAGCTTAAGTAGATACTTACTTAGGCTAGGTAAATAGAAGCTAGTTAGCAGCTTTAGTTAAGAGACGGCTTATAGAATAAGTAGTAGGTAAAGTAGTATTTATAGCAGGTAGATTACTTCTTAGAACTACTAATAGTTAGTATATATATAACTTTAGGGCAGCCTATCTAATATAAAGCGACAAATTAGGCCCGATTTATAATAGATTAGGTATAGTACTATAGCGCTATACCCGAAATAGGTTGTTAAAAGGGGGTAATTCGTCTAACTATTACCCCCCTAATTTATTTACAACTAGTACTCTAACCCTAATACTTTATATATAAAAACTATTTAGTAGAGTCTATTTATTCTACTTATAACGCTATATTATCGCACCTGTACTAG
>ML986597.1:325660-335943 GCA_010094045.1 Lojkania enalia
GCTACTAAATAGGTTCTAGTATAAGTAATCTAAATACTATATTACTACTAATATTAACGTACTATATATATATCTAAAGAAGAAGTATAAGTAGGCGTAAATAGATAATAAAAGTAGACTTTATTAGAAGGTTAAAGTATAGATATTCTTTTAGGCTAACAGGCTATAGTAATATTTTATTATTAATATAGGCAGTTATAACTATAAGCTAGCTATTTTTTATATAGAAGCTGATATTATATATAATTAGTTAGCTAGGTTTAAGTTTATAAAGTAGAAGAAAGAAGAGAAAATATAGATTATAAATGTAGAGGTAGCGAAAACTAATAAAACTAGGTAGTTTAAGTAGATAGAGTAGCTAGAGTATCTAGCAAAGCAGAATTAAGTATATCTTATATATTAGATCTAGCTACCTAACTAAGATAAGGCGAAATTTTAGCAGGCGGCGAAGCTGGTTAAGCTATTAGTTAAGTAGAATATTAGAGGGTTATTATTACTCGCGTAAGAGATAAGATAGTAATTTAAAAGTACTTAGTAATATAAGGTATATAAGCGTCCGCTTACTTAACTATAGAACCCTAAAAGTTAGATAGTATATACTAGCTATATTATTAAGTTTATCTACTACTTTCTCTATATTATCGCTAATAAAGAAGCTTAAGCTATATAATTTAACTATAATAGTAACAGCGATAATAGTAATAATAATAGTATAGTATTAGATAATAGCGCGAGTTCTAGGTCTAGTAGAATTAGAAGTAGTACTAATAGTAATAATAATAGTAATAATAGTCCCTATTATAGGTACTATAAGAAGAAAGAAGTAGATTAGATAGAAGACGCGCGTAAGCTATTCTGTTAGTAAAATAAGTAGAAGGAACTAGTAATAGTACTATAGATTATATTAGATAGGGATAGTAAGAATATTTAGCTTAAGGTACTACTAGATATACTTATATTATTTATTTTTTAATTAATAGGCGATTAGCTGTTTAGTAGTAGATTTATCTATTTTCTTACTATACTAGAGATCGACACTAAAATAGACTACTTATATATAGTAAAGAACTACTTATATATACTAGCTAGCGTAGTATACTACATACGTATACTAGATATAGAAAAGCTACTTTTAGCAGTAGAGTGTAATAAGCAGACAGACAAGAACCGGAAGTATTTTCTACTTATATAGTAGAAGTTTCTAGCTGACGGATTATTTAATCTAATAAGCAAGATAATTAGCTTACTAACGTATAAAAAGTTTATTATATTAACAGCTAGTAATTCGGGTAATACTTACTAGTTAAAAGATAAAAAGATATTCTATCTTAACAGCCGGCTAATCTATATTAGCTAGTTCTGCAAGATAACGTAGAATATAGTAGTTAAGGTAGAGAAGATACTCTAATAGGAGCTATATTAGACAGCTAGAGCTAAAGACTAGTTTACTATCCAGCTAGAGCAGCTTATTAATAATATTATATTTATATAGTAGAGTATATCTTTTATCTATTATTATAATAATCAGCTTAATAATAGGCTTAAGTAGATACTTATTTAGGCTAGATAGATAGAAGTTAGTTAGTAGCTCTAGTTAAGAGATAGCTTATAAAATAAGTAGCAGGTAAAGTAGTACTTATAGTAGGTAGATTACTTTTTAGAACTGCTAATAGTTAGTATATATATAATTTTAAGGCAGTCTAGGCAAGAGTTAGAGATTATAATAATATAGTATTATAATAGAATACTATAAGACTATAATATCTTTATAGTAGATAGGTAGATTATAATAGTAGTCTACTATTACAAATCGTAATCCTAGTAGGATAAGTTAAAAGTAGTACTACGTTTTCTACTACCGCGGCTAAGGTAGGTAATAGTAGTATACTTAGCTTATATATAGCTATTTTAGGAGTATCTAAATATTAAGATACTTAGTAGCAGCTTTAGCAACTATATATAGGTAGATTAATATAGGCTATAAAAGATAGACTAACTAACGCGTGTATTTAAGCGCGAGACTAGTAAATAAATAGGTATTAAGCTATATATACTAGACTACTAATACGCAGCTATTAGTATTAATAGAAAAGTAGTTAGAGAGTTATTTAGTAAAGGATATCAGGACGAGATAGAAGAAGTTGAAGAAGCTAAAGTAGATAAAGAGAGAGAGAATATACTAGAGCTATAGAGCGTGCAGACAATATAGATAGGGATTAGAAACTATAGTATACTAATTAATATTATTAAATATCTTAGTATATACTTAATTAAAGTATTCTAGCTGTTTAATATACTATAGTATTACTTCTTAGGGCTCGACGGGGGTAAAGAAATACTAGAGGTAAGATAGATAGGTAGTTAAGGCTGGACTAGGGTAAGAAAGCAGTAGTAGTGTAATAATAATAGTAAAGGGCTTATAGTACAAGAAAAAGAAGTATAGGCTTAAAGTAGAAGAGAGAAAGGGCTTTAAAAAGTAATACAGTAGGTGCTTAGGTAAGAAAAGATTAATTTCTATTTAGCTAAGTAAGAATAAGTAATATATATAATATTAGGCGGGTAGATACTATTTATTATAGTACTTTTAACTAGTAGGGGGAAGAGTTTACTATTTACTATACTAGCTTACTTAGATTAATATAGGGTAATAGTAGTAGTAGTACCGTACCGGGCGCTTATTAAGAACTTAGTTAAGTAGATTTAAGAGAGTAGGATTAACTATATAGAATAGAAGTATAGTAAAAGTAATCTAATAGTAATAGTAGTAGTTAGTATAGATGTAGCAGGTAATATAATAAGTAATAGAAATTTTATTAGCTACACGGGGATATTTAATAGTAAAAGGCTATTACAGCAGATTATAGTAGATAAATATTATCTTATTTTTATATTAAGCGACTAGCGGTTAAAACTAGTAAAACTAAAGAATCTACAGCTGCTATTATACCCGGTAGTACTATTTATAGTAATACTACTACTAGTGTAAGAAGCTAAGCTAGAAGAGAGTATACTAGTTTAATATATAATATATGTTTAAGCGAGTATAATATAGCTAAATATATAATATTTAGTATTATAGTATAAATAGAGGTAGGTATAGGAGATAGTATTAGTAATATATTAGTAGCAGGTACAGCAGCTTAGGGAACGAAAGAAGAAAGAGGTAGTATATTACCGCAGTAAAGCGTAATATAAAGTAATAGCTAAAGTACTAGATAATAGATACTATTACGCTAGAGATATAGAGCGAGTTAAGTAGTTAGAGGAATAGCTTAAAGAAGGTAGGCTTATAGTAGCTATATTAGTATTAGGTATAGAGGTAGATTTTCTATCTAATATAAGGCGACGAATTAGGCCCGATTTGTAATAGATTAGATATAGTACTATAGCGCTATACCTAAAATAGGTTGTTAAAAGGGGGCGATTCGTCTAACTGTTACCCCCCTAATTTATTTACAATTAGTACTCTAACCCTAATACTTTATATATAAAAACTATTTAGTAGAATCTATTTATTCTACTTATAACACTATATTATCGCACCCGTACTAGTATAGGGCTATAATAAGGCTAGAAGGATGTAGTTCTACTAAGATATATAGACGCTTAAACCGAGGGCGTAATACTATATTTATAGTAGGAAGACCTATATATAAGTAAGTAGAATAGCGCTATTACTAGAGGATATTAAGAACTATCTCTACTATCTACCTAAATACTATATTTTAATATATAAGGAATACGCAACTGCTATATTAAATATTAATATATATCTACAGTACTATTATAATATAATAATAGAATAGAGGAGGGTAATCGTTAAGTATACTTATTAGTAGCTAATTAGACTAGTAAAGGATATCCAGCTACCTATACTATTCGGGCAACTAATACTAGAATTAGAAAAACTGCTAAATAAGTTCTAGTATAAGTAATCTAAATACTATATTACTACTAATATTAACGCGCTACGTGTATATCTAAAGAAGAAGTATAAGTAGGTGTAGATAGGCGATAAAAGTAGACTCTATTAGAAAGTTAAGGTATAGATATTCTTTTAGACTAGCGGGCTGCAGTAATATTTTATTATTAATATAGGCAACTATAACTATAAGCTAGCTATTCTCTATATAGAAGCTAATATTATATATAATTAGTTAGCCAGGTTTAAACTTATAAAGTAGAGAGAAGAAGAGAAAGTATAGGTTATAGATGCGGAGGTAGTAAAAACTAATAAAACTAGGTAGTTTAAGCGGATAAAATAGCTAGAGTATCTAGTAAAGCGGAATCGAGTATATCTTATATATTAGATCTAGCTGCCTATCTAATATAAGGCGATAAATTAGGCCCGATTCGTAATAGATTAGGTATAGTACTATAGCACTATACCTAAAATAGGTTGTTAAAAGGGGGTAATTCGTCTAACTATTACCCCCCCAATTTATTTACAACTAGTACTCTAACCCTAATACTTTATATATAAAAACTATTTAGTAGAGTCTATTTATTCTACTTATAACGCTATATTATCGCAGCCGTACTAGTATAGGGCTATAATAAGGCTAGAAGAATATAGTTCTACTAGGACGTATAGACGCTCGAACTAAGGGCGTAATACTATATCTATAGTAGGAAGACCTGTATATAAGTAAGTAGAATAGTACTATTACTAGAGGATATTAAGAACTATTTCTACTATCTACCCAAGTACTGCGTTCTAATATATAAGGAATATATAACTACTATATTAAATATTAATATACATCTATAGTACTATTATAGTATAATAATAGAGTAGAGGAGGGTAATTGTTAAGTATACTTATTAGTAGCTAATTAGACTAGTAAAAGACGTCTAGCTGCCCGTACTGTTCGGGCAACTGATACTAGAATTAAGAAAGCTACTAAATAGGTTCTAGTATAAGTAATCTAGATACTATATTACTACTAACATTAACGTGCTATATATATATCTAAAGAAGAAGTATAAGTAGGTATAAATAGACGATAAAAATAGGCTCTATTAGAAGGTTAAAGTATAGATATTCTTTCGGGCTGGCGGGCTGTAGTAATATTTTATTATCGATATAGGCAGCCGTAATTATAAGCTAGCTATTTTCTATATAGAGGCCGATATTATATATAATTAGTTAGCTAGGTTTAAGCTTATAAAGTAGAAGAAAGAAGAGAAGATATAGGTTATAAATGTAGAGGCAGCGAAGACCGATAAAACTAGGTAGTTTAAGTAGATAGGGTAGCTAGAGTATCTAGTAAAGTAGAATCGAGTGTATCTCGCATATTAGATCTAGCTACCTATCCGATATGAGGCGACGAATCGGGCCCGATTTATAATAGATTAGGTATAGTACTATAGCGCTATACCCGAAATAGGTTGTTAAAAGGGGCCGATTTATCTAACCGTTACCCCCCCGATTTATTTACAACTAGTACTCTAACCGTAATACTTTATATACAAAAACTATTTAGTAGAACCTATTTATTCTACTTATAACGCTATATTATCGCACCCGTACTAGCGTAGAGCTATAATAAGGCTGGAAGGATACAATTCTGCTGGGACGTATAGACGCTCGAACCGAGGATATAATACTATATCTGTAGCAGGAAGACCCGCATATAAATAAGTAGAATAGTACTATTACTAGAGGATATTAAGAACTATCTCTACTATCTACCCAAGTACTACATTCTAATATATAAGAAATATACAACTACTATATTAAATATTAATATATATCTATAGTACTATTATAGTATAATAATAGAGTAGAGGAGGGTAATCGTCGAGTATACTCGTTAGTAGCTGATTAGACTAGTAAAGAACGTCCAGCTGCCCGCACCGTTCGGGCAACTAATACTAGAATTAGGAAAGCCGCTAAATAGGTTCTAGTATAAGCAATCTAGATACTATATTACTACTAATATTGACGCGCTATATATATATCTAAAGAAGAAGTATAAGCAGGTATAGATAGGCGATAAAAGTAGGCTCTATTAGAAGGTTAAGGTATAGATGTTCTTTCGGGCTGGCGGGCTGTAGTAATATTTTATTGTTAATATAGGCAGCTATAACTATAAGCTAGCTGTTTTCTATATAGAGGCTGATGTTATGTATAATTAGTTAGCCAGGTTTAAGCTTACGAAGTAGAGGGAAGAAGAGAAGGTATAGATTATAGATGCGGAGGCAGCGAAGACCGATAAGACCGGGTAGTTTAAGTAGACGGGGTGGCTGGAGTATCTAGTAAAGTGGAATCGAGTGCATCTCGCATATTAGATCTAGCTACCCAACTAAGGCGAGGCGAAACTTTAGCGGGCGGCGAAGTTAGTCGAGCTATTAGTTGAGTAGAGTATTAGAGGGTTATTATCGCTTGTATAAGAAATAAGATAGTAGTTTAGAAGCGTTTAGTAATATAAGGTAGATAGGCGTCTGCTCGCTCAACTACAGAACTCTAAGAGTTAGACGGTATACGCTAGCTATATTATCAAGTTCGTCTACTACTTTCTCTATATTATCACCGACGAAGAAGCTCGGGCTATATAGTTTAGCTATAGTAGTAACAGCGATAATAGTAATAATAATAGTATAGTATTAGATAATAGCGCGAGTTCTGGGTCTAGTAGAGCTAGAAGTAGTACTAATAGTAATAATAATAGCGATAGCAGCCCCCGTCGTAGGTACTATAAGAAGAAAGAAGTAGATTGGATGGAAGACGCGCGTGAGCTATTCTGTTAGTAAAGCGAGTAGAAGGAACTAGCGACAGTACTGTAGGTTATATTAGATAGGGATAGTAAGGACGCTTAGCTTAGGGTACTACTAGATGTACTTATATTATTCATTTTTCAATTAACAGGCGATTGGCTATTTAGTAGTAGGCTCATCTATTTTCTTACTGTACTAGAAATTAACGCTAAAATAGACCGCTTACGTACAGCGAAGAACTACTTATATATGCTAGCTAGCGTAGTATACTACATGCGCGTACTAGGTATAGAGAAGCTACTTCTAGCGGCGGAGCGCGATAAGCAGACGGACGAGGACTAGGAGTATTTTCTACTTATACGGCGGAAGTTTCTAGCTGACGGATCGTTTAGTCTAATAAGTAAGATAATTAGCTTACTAGCGTATAGGAAGTTCGTCGCGCTGACGGCTGGTAATTTAAGTAATACTTACTAGTTAAAGGATAAGAAGACGTTCTATCTTAACAGCCGGCCGATTTATATTAGCTAGTTCCGCAAGATAACGCAGGATATAGTAGCTAAGGTAGAGGAGATATTCTAGCAGGAGCTGTGTTAGACGGCTAGAGCCGAGGACCGGTTTGCTATCCAGCTAGAGCAGCTTATTAACAATATTACGTTTACGCGGCGGGGTATATCTTTTATCTATTATTATAATAATCGGCTTAACAACAGGCTTAAATAGATACTTACTTAGGTTAGGCAGATAGAAGCTAGTTAGCAGCTCTAGTTAAGAGACGGCTTATAGAATAAGTAGCGGGTGAAATAGTACTTACAGTAAGTAGATCGCTTCTTAGAACTACTAATAGTTAGTATATATATAACTTTAGGGCAGCCTAGACAAGGGTTAAAGATTATAATAATATAGTATTATAATAGAGTACTACAGGACTGTAATATCTTTATAGTAGATAGGCAGATTATAATAGTAGTCTGCTATTATAAATTGCAATCCTAGTAGGATAAGCTGAAGGTAGTACCGCGCTTTCTACTACCGCGGCTAGAATAGGTAATAGCGGTATACTTAGCTTACGTGCAGCTGTTTTAGGAGTATCTAAATATTAAGATACTCGGCAGCAGCTTTAGTAACTATATATAGGCGGATTAATATAGGCTATAGAAGACGGATTAACTAACGCACATGCTTAAGTGCGAGACTAATAAGCGGGTAGGTATTAAGCTATATATACTAGACTACCGACATATAACTGTTAGTATTAGTAGAAAAGTGGTTGGAGAGTTATTTAGTAAAGGATATTAGGACGAGATAGGGGAAGTCGAAGAAGCTAAAGTAGATAAGAAGGGAGAGAGTATACTAGAGTTACAGAGCGCGCGGACGACGTAGATAGGAATTAAGAACTATAGTATACTAATTAATATTGTTAAGTATTTTAGTATACGCTTAATTAAAGCGTTCTAGCCGCTTAGTATACTATAGTATTACTTCTTAGGGCTCGACGGGGGTAAAGAGACACCGGAAGTAAGGTAGACAGGTAGTTAAGGCTAGACTGGGGTAAGAAAGCGGCGGCAATATAATAACAATAGTAAAGAGCTTATAGTATAAGGAAAGGAGGCGCAGGTTTAAAGTAGAAGGGAGAAAAGGCTTTAAAAGGCGATGCAGCAGGTGCTTAGGTAAGAAAAGATTAGCTTCCGCTCAGCTAAGTAAGAGTAAGTAATATATACAGTACTAGGCGAGCAGACGCTGCTTATTATAGTACTCTTAACTAGTAGAGGGAAGAGCTTACTATTTACTATACCAGCTTGCTTAGATCGATACGGGGTAATAGTAGTAGTAGTACTATACCGGGCGTTTATTAAGAACTTAGTTAAGTAGATTCGAGAGAGTAAGATCGACTATATAGAATAGAAGTATAGTAAGAGCAATTTAGTAGTAGTAGTAGTAGTCAGCGTAGATGTAGCGGGCGATATAACGAGTAATAGGAATTTTATTAGCTACGCGGAGATACTTAATAGTAAGAGGCTGTTGCGGCGGATTATAGTAGATAAGTATTATCTTATCTTTACGTCGAGCAACTAGCGGCCGAAGCTAGTAAAGCTGAAGAATCTACAGCTGCTACTATACCCGGTAGTACTACTTATAGTAATACTACCGCCGGTGCGAGAGGCTAAGCTGGGAGAAAACATGCTAGTTTAGTATGTAATATACATCTAAGCAAGTATAGTATAGCTAAATATGCGATATTTAGTATTATAGTATAAGTAGAGGTAGGTATAGGAGATAGTATTAATAATATATCGGCGGCAGGTGCAGCGGCTCAGGAAACGAAGGGAGAAAGGGGTAGTATACTGCCGCAGTAAAGCGCAATATGAAGTAATAGCTAAAGTACTAGATAGTAGGTACTATTACGCTAGAGATATAGAGCGAGCTAGGTAGTTAGAGGAATAGCTTAAAGAAGGTGGGCTTATAGTAGCTACGTCGGCGTTGGGTACAGGGGTGGATTTCCTAGAGATCGTGTTTATACTGCACGTAGGGATGCTATAAAGTATAATTAACTTTACTTAAGAGAGTAAATACAGTAGGTAGGTAGGTAAGCGGGTAGATTCGGTAATTCTTATAGAGGAGGGCGAGGTGGAGCAAAGGATAGAATAAAAGGGGGAGGAGCTGGACGTACAGGCGATAGGGAGGTTTATTATAGATAGTAGGTGTCGGCGAGGGCTGATAAGCAGCTATTTTAACGGGAAGTAGGTAAGCTATAACAATATTAAGTTAGCTGGATATAACTAATATGGAGAGGGTATTAGTAAGTAGCAGGATAGGCAGCGTAAGATAAGCTTAGCGTAGTAGCAGGTTTAGGAGGTGCTGGAGGAGCTACACGAAGGATACGCGGTGTACTAGATAATAGAAGAGATAAGGATAGAGGAATAGTAGAGGTATAAGATAATATAGTATACGGCGTAGTCTGGGATAAGTAGGGTTAAGCTAGATAGATTTTAGATGGGAATGCGCGATAGGGGAGGGAGTTATAGCTACTAGTAATACTGGGTTAGTTAGAAGTACTATACAACTAGGTTAGATATAAGCAATTAATATCAGTAGCCGAATATAATAGTACTACTAGCTCGGGCGGTAGTAGAGGTTAAAGAGGGGGCTTAGGTAATCCGACAGTATAGCTACTTAGAAGAACTTAATAGGGATTGGAAGGCGTATGCAAAGTAGTTAGGGAAGAGGTACTCTTAACGGGTTTAGGGAGAGTATTTTAGTAACACAATAGTAGTTAGTATTCGAATTATACTCTTTATACAGTAGAATATAGAATAGAATAATAAGAATAGAGATAGCGCGGTATATAGAATAAATAGAAAGTAGGTAGAAATTAAAAATAAAATAGTAATATAGTAGATTATTTAAAAAAAAAGGAGTTAAAAAATAAATAAAGTATTTCTTTTATAATTAAAAGAAAGAATTTATTAATATTTTTAGATATTAGTATAAAAGAGATTAATAAGTTAAAATATATAAAAGAAAATATATTTTAGAAAAAGAAAGTTAATAAAAAGAAAAAAATA
>ML986597.1:337153-366773 GCA_010094045.1 Lojkania enalia
CTGGCTCGCCAACTACGCACTGACAGGAGCGCTGATTGTGAGTCAGAGAAGATCCTGATGCTTGACGCTGGCATAGGCCGACCGTCTCTATCGAGGGCTACGCATGACGGGCCCCACGGCCAGTTAGCAGCTTCACTGATTGCTAGTAGTTCGGTCAGGTGTGCGTCCGCCTGGTCTGAGCTTGCTACTGTCTTCGAGACACAAATTTGCGATGGTCTGGCGTACACTCTAATACCTGCCCTACCGTTCCGTACTGATGCGTCTACATATATGTCTACCTGTCCTGGCTGGTAGTCCCCTGCAACAGCTCGTGCCCGCTCTTCGTCCTTACATATTACTACCTCGGGTCGCTCTACCCACGGCGGGCATGCATATGGCTTGACTTCGAGTACTGTGTCTATCCGGACGTCTGCACACATCTCCGCTACCCTCATAAGCGGGGATCGATGCTTCGTGCATAGTCGTTGTCGCTTGAGCATCCAGTGGGGATGTGACTGACCCAGCTTATGGATTGAGACCCAGAATGCAATTGTTTGCTTCCTTAGTCTCTGTTCTATGGGGAGCAGGCCTGCCTCCACCTCTGCCACGGACAGGGCTACTGTACGGAATCCTCTAATCACTGCTTGCGCCGTGATCCTCTACGACTGTAAGAGGAGCTGCTTCATATCGTGCGTCGCGATTGGGTACCATACTGGCGACGCGTAGTCCGCTCCCGGCAGTACCGCACTCTGAGCCAGCTGCTTGACTGCTTTAGGTTGCAATCCCTTCATCCTGCGTAGCGCTAGCGCTACTTTCGTCGCTTTACCTGCTTTGTCTGCTAGGTGGACCTTGAACCTCAGCTCCTTGTCTAGTGTAACGCCTAGTAGCTTGACTTTGTCTTTCGGTACGATCTCCTTTCCTTTGAACTGCAGCGGTATCGTACTATCCCTGCCTGCCGCTTTATATCGCGTGAGGTGAATAAAACTCGTCTTAGTTGCCTCGAACTGGGCTCCGCTAGTACGCTCCCACTTCTCCAACATCGGAATTACTTCGTCCTGGATAATCCGTGTATTTTCCTCGGCTGACCGTCCTATAACCCATGCTGAGTAGTCGTCGACAAACGCCATTAAGCTGCCGTGTCGTGGAGCGCTCTGCACTAGGTCTGCGTTGAAGAAGAGGAAAAGAATGGGAGCAAGCGCGGATCCTTGAGTTAAAAATGTAATTCTTTAAGTGTATCGATTAGCCTATAGGCTTCTAGGGACTTATATACATGTACATTATTCCAGCCTCTATAGGCAGACAAGCTACAGACTCTATCGTGGCGTATATATCTAGTAGGTATATATACTACCTCGTCACATGCTGTTTAGAAATAACTCTTCTACTAATAGTAAGTAGCGAGTTTAGTACAGGAGCTTTTATCCATCCTAAGTCTATTTACTAGATTCTTATAAGCGTTCTTTAGAAGCGGTTTTATAAGGAGATCTGCTAAATTATCTTTAGTACTAACCCTTTAAGTATTAATTCTTCTATTAAACGTTAACGTACAGCACAAGCGAGCTGATTACCCAAGCGAGCTGATTATAATGCTAAGACCACACCAAAATCGCAACTACTTTTCGTAAAATATTGTACTTTCTTGCATTCTATCGTACTATATAGTATAGTAGCCTATTCTTCTATATCTATAGCATCATTTTTACACGTCCGCGAGTTATGCCCAGCCTCGCCGTATTACCTATAGCGCCTTTAAGTCGGCTAGCCTCCATCAACGCGCGCCTTCTTTCTACCCTTCTTCTTATTAGTACGAGTGCTAAACTCTTTTAGAGTAGTTAATTAAGCGCCTTCTTCAATTATTAGGTTACCTTCCTTCTATATACGCTTTCTTTTATACAATTGATATTGTATAGCGGCCTTATTAGCTGCTTAAAGCTCAGCGACCTAAGCGCGTAATAGTACGTTTTTATATATTATATACGCAGCACCCTTTATAAACTGTTTAAACGCCTCTACTATTAAAGTAAGTAAGCTATCTAGGTGCTTTTAAACTCTTAATCGAACGTACGCAGATTAAGACCCAAATTCGATAGGATTACTTAGTGTTTTTAACTTCTAAGGGGTATCTTTAACTGTAGAGGGTATTAGTATACGTAGTCAAACTTTGAGCTTCGATAGTACTACATCTAGGTTGAATAGAACTAGACCAGCGCCTCGAAAGCTATTTAGGATATTACTCTTCGTAATTGCTGCGTTAAAAGCTACTTTGAAGTAGGGTAAGAACTCGATTTTCGTAATGTAGTTGATATAACCGCGCATCAGCTGCTTAACTTAGCGCCCGTACGCAGTCTTTAAAGGCGAGAAACAACCTATATCTAGTAGCTGTAGCAGGTGCGATAAATATAGAGGCATATAGAGAGTAATAATATTCTTTTCCTCGCAGAGCTGCCTGAATTTAAGCGAGTTATGGTTCTTATAGCCGTCGAGAATTAGCAATTAATGTATACTAATAGTACGATCCTTTATATACGCGTTAAAGTGCTTTAACTACTTAATACCAATATTATTTGTCGTCCAGCCGTTATCAGTAACCTATATAGCCTAGGTTAGTAGAATATCGTCTTCTTTATACTATATAGAGAGGTAGTAGGTGCCTGTAAAGATAATAAAAGGTAGTATCGCCTATCCTATCGTATTAATGCCCTAGATAACTATAGTCTACTCGCGATTGCCTAGCTGGAGCTGCTTTAGTTGATTCCGTCTCTTAGAACTAGTAACTACTACTTCTATCGATATTATACCTATTATAAAGCCTGATTTATTAAAGTTATATATATCTTCGTTAATAATACCGTACTTAGCCTTTATATTCTGTATAAGGTAGAACTAGCCTCCTATAACCTTAGAATCCTTATATTTAGCTCTTAAATAGTCGTACTTTTAATTGAATTTAACCTTAAGCTCAGGTATACGTTTAATAAAGTTCTCTACCCAGTTCTTTCTAACCTGGCTAGTAGAGCGCGCAGCTAGTAGTAAATTAGCTATATTTTAAATAGTAGTAAGCTGCGGCGGAAATCCTCTTATATTTAGATCTAGTATATGCTGAACAATTACCTACTCCTTAGTCTTACTAAGCTTTATTAAATTAGGCCGGCAATCGCGTTGTAGAGCTATTCCTCACCTTTATATACTAAGTATACTTTGGGAGATATTATAAATTAATGCAACGCGATGTATAGTTAGTATTATATCTTATTAAAGAGCTTAGAGTATAAGCTATATTCTAGCTTCTTTCTAAATTAATTCTGCAGTTATTAGTTGTAGTATAATACTACAAAGTATAATTATCGTAATTTTAGTAGAGTTTTAGTATTATAATCAGCTTGCTTAGGTGATTAGCTCGCTTATACTATATGTTAGAAGTTTATATCAACGATATTACTATTTTTAGTATAAATAAGGGTTAAATTATAGTTATAAAGGAATAATTAGCTTTATATTTTAATATAATAGATTTTAGTCTTTATATCTATTACTTAGGGATATATATATATTAAAAACTAAATAGTAACGTCTATTTATATTAAGAATTATATATCTAATAGATTCTTAAATAATATAGACTAAAGAGTATCTATCTATAAAAGATATTTATAAGAATAAACCTAAAATTAGCTAAGAATAATAGTTACCTTTAGCCTTTTAAATTTTAGTAATAATATTAATTTAAGGTTAAAGCTCTTAATTATATAATAGTAGTTACCCGTCTAAATATTACTAAAATAGTAGAAGTTATTTCTAGATTTTATATAAATCTAATAGAAGAATATATAAAAGTAGTTAATAATATCTATACTTATCTAAAATATATATTCGATCTTAGATTTTATTTTAAGAAGAACTATTTAAATAGAGAATTATATACTTATATTAATATAGACTAAATTAGATATCTAGATATTTAAAGATTTATAATAGGCTATATAGTTAAACTAGTAGGAAGTCCTATATTATAGTTATCTTAAAGGTAAAGAACTATAATAATATTAACTTATAAAGCTAAATATATAACTAGATATAAAGCTATTTAAAAGATTATCTAAATTTAAAATATAATTAAAAACCTTTATATTAAAGTTCTAAAAGTTATATTAACCCTACTTCTAATTAATAATAATACTATACTTAAGCTAACTTATAATCTTAAGTTATATAACTATATAAAGTATATTAAATTAAAATATTATTTTCTATAAGAAATAACGTATAGTATAAGCGAGCTGATTACCTAAGCGAGCTAATTATAATGTTAAAACCCTACTAAAATCGCGATAATTATACTTTATAGTATTATACTATAACTAATAACTGTAGAATCAATTTAGAAAGAAGCTAGAATATAGCTTACACTCTAAGCTCTTTAATAAGACGCGATACTAACTATACGTCGCGTTATATTAATCTATAATATCTCCTAAAATATACTTAGTATATAAAGGCGAGGAATAGCTCTACGACACGATTACCGGCCTAATTTAATAAAGCTTAGTAAGACTAAGGAGTAGGTAATTGTTCAGCATATACTAGATCTAGATATAAGAGGATTTCCGCTACGGCTTACTACTGTTTAAGATATAGCCAATTTACTACTAGCTACGCGCTCTACTAGCTAGGTTAGAAAGAACTAGGTAGAGAACTTTATTAAACGTACGCCTAAACTTAAGGTTAAATTCAATTAAAAGTACGACTATTTAAGAGCTAAATACGAGGATTCTAAGGTTATAGGAGGTTGGTTCTGCCTTATATAGAATATAAAAGCTAAGTATAGTATTATTAACGAAAATACGTACAACTTTAACAAATTAGGCTTTATAATAGGTATAATATCGACAGGAGTAGTAGTTACTAGCTCTAAGAGACGGAATCGACTAAAGCAGCTCCAGCTAGATAATCGCGAGTAGACTACAATTATCTAGAGTATTAATACGATAGGATAGGCGATACTACCTTTTATTATCTTTACAGGTACCTACCACCTCTCTATATGGTATAAAGAAGACGATATTCCACCAACCTGGGCTATACAGGTTACTGATAATAGCTGGACGATAAATAATATTAGTATTAAGTAGTTAAAGCACTTTAACGCGCATATAAAAGATCGTACTATTAGTACACATTAATTGCTAATTCTCGACGGCTATAAGAGCTACGACTCGCTTGAATTCAGGCAGCTCTACGAGGAAAAGAATATTATTACTCTCTACATACCTCTATATTCGTCGCACCTACTACAGCTACTAGATATAGGTTGTTTCTTACCTTTGAAGACTGCGTACGGGCGCTAAGTCGAGCAGCTGATGCGTGGTTATATCAACCACATTACAAAAATCGAGTTTTTACCCTACTTTAAAGCAGCTTTTAACGCAGCAATTACGAAGAGTAATATCCTAAGTAGCTTTTAAGGCGCTAGCCTAGTTCTATTCAACCTAGATATAGTACTATCGAAGCTCGAAGTTCGACTATATACGCTAACACCCCCCGCAGTCGAAGATACCCCTTAGGAGTTAAAAACACCAAGTAATCCTATTAAATTTGGGTCTTAATCTGCGTACGTTCGATTAAGAATTTAAAAGCACCTAGATAACTCGCCTACTTTAATAGTAGAAGCGTTTAAATAGTTTATAAAGGGTGCTGCGTATATAATATATAAAAACGTACTATTGCGTACTTAGGTCGCTGAGCTTTAAGCAGCTAATAAGGCCGCTACACAACATCGATCGCATAAAAGAAAGCGTGTATAGAAGGAAGGCAACCTAATAATTAAAGAAGGCGCTCGATTAACTACTCTAAAAGAGTTTAGCGCTCGTACTAATAGGAAGAAGAGTAGGAAGAAGGCGCGCGTTAATGGAGGCCAGCCAACTTAAAGGTGCTGTAGGTAGTACAGCAAGACTGGGCATAACTCGCGGACGTGTAAAAATGATGCTATAGATATAGAAGAATAGGCTACTATACTATATAGTACGATAGAATGTAAGAAAGTATAATATTTTGCGAAAAGTAGTTGCGATTTTGGTGTGGTCTTAGCATTATGATCAGCTCGCTTGGGTGATCAGCTCGCTTATACTATACGTTATAATAAGGTTCTTATCGTCTTAAATAAATATAGATAGATTAAAGTTTAAAACTCTCTAACTATTTTCTTTAAAAAAAGCTCTAAGTTTAAAGTACTACTATCTTAGTATCTATTTTAATTTATATAAGAATTTATATAATTTAAAGATATAATTACTTATTTTAAGATAATCTTCTAATAGTTTAATAAAGATTTCGTATTTAAGATTACTATTAAAAAATACTATCTTAATATCTATTTAGTAGTACTTCTAGCTATATTAAGCTTAAAGTATAAAAAGTATCTAGTAAAATACTAACTTAATAATAGAGGCGTATATTTTATTAAAATTAAAGCTATATATCTATAAGAAGTTTTATATAATAAATCTTATCTTATATTAAGTAACTTTTCCGTCTAAGCTAAGTTTTTACTTAAAGACCTACCGACCGGTAAATATTTTACGGTTTATTAGTCGATCTATAACTTCCTATATCTTATTTTCTAGTAAGCTGTTATACTTATCTTATATAGCTTACTCCTACTAATTCTATTTAGTAGAGGCTAAGGTAATCTTCCTATTATATAGTTCAGGACTAAATAAGTTAGCTAAAACTAATATTATATAGATAGTTAGCCTGCTAGCTTCCTCTATAGTAATCTTCCCCTTATTAGCTATTTCCTAAAGGGAGATAAACGACGAAAATATAGAGGTTATTAAGCTATTACTCCTATTAATTTTCTATTTACTTTCTATAGCTTAGAGTTCTTATTAAAGATAAGTAGGAGCTTATTAAAGGTTATAGACTTATCTATTAAGACGTAAAGGTAATAGAGAATAATTTCCTTTCTTAAGGTAGAGTATAATAGTAAGATTAGCTTATAGCTCTAATAGTGTAGGGTTGATAAGCATTTCGCTATTCTTAATTTTAAGATCTTTATTAAAGAAGTTATCTAGTATTTCTTAATCTTCGTCGTCTTCCCCTATTATTATACCTACTTCTATTATTAGTAGTAGTAATCTTAAATATTAAGATAGAAGGCCCCGCAAAATACTATAAAAGAAAAAACGTTTATATCCTCTATTATTATTATTAAACTAGAAATATATTATATCTTTCTTCTTTCTAGAGAATTCCTACCTTTTAATATTGTTACGGTAATACCGCGACACCTCTATACCTATACTACCCTTACTATAATACCCGAACCGGCTGCTAGCAACAACTATCAGCTGCTAGCTGGAATATAACCGACTTATCTTAACTATAATAGAGGAAGGTTTCGCCGACCCGGCTAGCCCGTATAGTAGTATAGACCTAGCTTCTATAAAAACCTATATAATATAGATATCTCTATTCTTTACGTAACGTTTTAATATTTACATGTAGTATGTAGTAATAGAGTTAACTGCCTAAAGTGCGATTAACCAACTACGCGTAAGCATCCGTAATATTATATTACGTTATTTACTATTATATACTATAAATAAGAACGCGCTTGTTAGTATACTTAAAGAGATCTAGAGTAAGCTAGACTTTTTATAGTAGAAGAACGAGATGCTAGCAGAGGCCTTAGTAACCTAAGAGAACCGCTATAAGTTAAACCTCGAAGCGATACAAAGGGAATTTAGTAGCCGCTAAACGGCTACCCCTCTACCAGCTACTAGCATATTAACAGTAATAGAACTATTACCCGCCCTTAGCCCGACTTAGCCTACAACCCTAGCTTCTGAATAGATGCCTACGTTAACTTCTAATCCGCCTAAGACTACATATAACCCGCATTTCCATTTCGACCGTTTACCCAACCCTTTAATATTCTCTAGTAAACGCTTAGAGCTTTTATACTTTGTTAGAAAGCTCTACTATAAACTAGAAGGAAACGCTAACTAATATCTAACCGAATGTACCCGCCTTCTATATACCTATTCCCGCCTAGAACAAGACCCAGTAATATTGGTTAACCTATTAATAGATAAGGGTATCAACTCTATAGACAGCTTAGTCGCCTTCTTAGAATCTACCTATAGCGACCGGAACAAGGAGACTACAGTATAGAGTAAGCTAGAGACCTTAAAGTAAGGCCGAAGCAGGTTCCCTACTTACTTTACTAAATTCCAACGCCTGATTGCAGATATTAAACTAAATAAGACTAGATAAATTATATATCTCCAACGTTCTCTCTCTAATAAGCTCCGCCGTGCTATAATTAGTATTACAATATCTAGCACCCTAAACGACTACGCTAACCTGATTTCCCTATATAATACTAACCTATATTACCTGCCCGGCAACTACTATAAACAACCAAAATATTATACTACTTACTAGAAAGACCTAAACGTTATAGAACTTAATACTTCTAGCTACGCGCCTATAAGCTCTAATAAATAAGAAAGGCGCCGCCGCGAAGGACGCTGTTATAAGTATAATAGTAAGAGATATATTTCGCTAGAATGCAGCGCCCCTCTACTATTAATCTGTTAAGGGTCTTAGAGCCCTACTATACCCTGTAGATCCTACTCTCGATCCTCCGACTAATCCTCTAATCGATCCTCGACACGCTTATTATCTTATAGATAAGGCTGTTACTCTCGCTCCTAAACGCAGCTAGTCTTGCCGATTAGAACGTTGCTAAAAGGTCTGTTCTAGAAGTAAGTTGCCTCCCAGGACTGCGCCTACACTAAATCTCTATATACCTATAGAACCAGCCCCTATAGAAACAATTATAGGACTACTAGATTCTAGCTCCTTTCTTAATCCGTCAAGACCTAGTCCAGTAAGATATTAATGTTCTTATTAATACTGGGGCTACTAGTTATAGCTATATCTATAGAGACCTCATATATACCCTAAAACTCTGAAAGATACAACTCTCGTATAACCTACACCCGACCAGCTTTAATAGAGAAGTTCTCTATAGGGGGACTATCTCCTACTTAATTACCCTAACCCTCCAACACCTAAACTATTTAGAGACAGTATATCTCTACGTAACTATACTAGGAAAATACTAGTTAATTCTAAGACAGCTATAGATATATAAATATCGTATAAACCTAGACTATAAGAATAAACAGCTGGTCTTTACCGCCAACTAATACCTAACTTAATGCTTACAACCTACTAGCGCTGCTATTTACTAATAGACTACCTAAAAGGTTATTAAAGACTATAAACTACCCGAATCTAATATAAAAGAAGATCCTAAAGTAACTAATTTACAACCCCTATATAGCCTAAAGCCTAGGCAGCGCCGCTTAAAGCTCCGCCTATTAAGCTATACCCAATATAATTACTAGCTGCCTAAAATGCTGCGCTAGTTAAAAGAACCTAAAACTAAAACCGACCTAACCTTAGATAAAGATTATAGCTAAGAGAACCTATCTAAGCCTAAATATCTAAAGTCTGTGCTACAGCTAAATATATACTATATAGGCGCTGTACTACTGGTCTAACTCTCTTAATAATCTAACTATAAAGTCTTCGCTGTGTTAATAGCTAATATTAATAAGGCTCTAGCTCTAAAGGTGTATACTAACCCTATTACTAAAGTGCCTAAAGAATACTATAATCTATTATCCGTCTTCTTATATAAGGATACAGATAAGCTACCTAAACGACAACCGTACGATTATAAGATTAAACTAGAGAACAGCAAGTAAGCTAGCTTCGGTCTACTCTACGGGATGTCCCAGAACGAGCTAAAGGTACTAAAAAAGTACCTTAATAAGAACTTGTCTAAGGGATTTATTAGAGTAAGCTTGTTACTAGTAGTTATACCCGTAATCTTTATAAAGAAACCTAGAGGTGGTTTCCAATTCTACGTAGACTATAGAGCCCTAAATACTGTTACTATTAAGAACTGATACCCGATTCTACTGATCTAAGAAACGTTAACCTGACTTAGTAAGGCTAAGTACTATATAAAACTCGATATTATTGCCGCGTTTAATAAGCTAAAGATTGCTAAGAGAGACGAATAGAAAACTACCTTTTATACACGCTACGGGCTGTTTAAATACCTAGTAATATCTTTTAGCCTAGCTAACGCTCCAGGCACGTTCCAGCACTTTATAAACAACGTGTTAAGACTATACCTTAATATATTCTATACTACCTATATTAACGATATTCTAATATTTAGTAAGAATCTAAAGGATTATAAGTAGTATATCCGGCTAGTCCTTAAAGCCTTAAGAGCAAATGGTCTACAGCTTAATATAGATAAGTACGAGTTCTACTAGTTAGAAGTAACCTACCTAGGGTATATAATTACTATAGAAGGGATTTATATAGACCCGAAGAAGGTAGAAATAATTGTTAACTAGAAATACTCTAAAAATATAAAAGATATTTAAGCCTTTATAGGCTTCGCGAACTTCTACCAACAATTTATTAGTAACTTCTTATAGAAAGTCTCCCCCTTAGTAGCCCTAACTAAGAAGAACACTTAATTCGACTGGAATAATAGCTGTTAATATTCCTTCGACTATCTAAAGGATGCCTTTATCTCTATACCAATTCTCTAATATTTTAACCCTAAGCTGCTAATAGTAGTAGAAGCCGACGCGTCCAACTTTATAATAGCTGGTATACTGTCCTAGAGAGGCGCTGACAGTAAACTAAGATCTATTACCTACTTCTCTAAGCGTATAAACCCTGCTAAAGGCAACTATAAGATATATAATAAGGAACTACTCGCGATTATCTAATATTTTAAGTAATAGAGGCCCGAATTAGAAGGCGCAACATTTCTTATAGAAGTACTAAGCGATTATAAGAACCTGTAGTACTTCGCAACGATAAAGCAGCTAAGCTACTAATAGGTCTATTAGTTAGAATACCTGTTAAGGTTCAACTTTAGTATTATATACTAACCCAGAAAACTTGGAGAGAAGCCTAATACCTTAACTCGAAGGTTATAGGACGAGCCTATATAAGAAGAGGCCCGTAGAGGTTATTAATAGATATTACTTCGTTCTGAACTATTCTGATAGATAGAAGTAGGCCGATCGATTATAGATATTATCGACGAAGAATACCTGAACGATAATCTGATCTAAGATACCCTGAAGCTACTAAGAGAAGGAGCCTATCAATCTAAGCTTCTAACTCTAGCTAACTATAAAGAGTATAACAACCGACTATACTACTAAGATCAACTTATAGTACTAGACTATAATAAGCTGAAGCTTAAACTACTGTAAACCGTCTACGACTTACCGTCCGGCGGACATTCTGGTTAAGGAAAGACCTTAGAACTACTCCAGCACGAGTACTATTAATTAAAGATATTCGACTCGGTACGATAATATATAGGCTGTTATTATATATGCTGAAGAAGTAAGACTTCTAGAGAGAAGTACTATAGATTACTAAAACCGTTGCCTATACCTAAACGAAGGTTTTAAGACATCTCTATAGACTTTATAACCGATCTACCAGAATTAGAAGGTTGTACGAATATTATAGTAGTAGTTAATAGGCTTAGCAAGTATAGACACCTAATACTATATGTAAGAATCGAAGCTCCTAACGTCGTCCGACTATTCCGTTGCTATATATAGGTTTACTATAGACTGCTACGCACTATTACGTCCGACTGTAGGATACAGTTTATCTCTACCTTCTACTAAGAGCTCTATAGACAGCTATAAATTAATACACGCATGTCAACCAGCTTCTATCTAAAGACTAATAGCTAGATAGAGAATGCTAACGCAGTAATAGAACAAGTTCTCCAAGCCTACACCAGCTACGAATAAGATAACTAGGTTAAATAGCTGCTAACAGCGCAGTTTAAAGCGAATAACATAGTATCCGAATTAATAAAAGTCTCCCCATTTCTGGCCTACTTTGGCCAGCACTCTCGAATGGGCTTTAAGCCGCCTATAGGGATCCATCAACCGTTAAAACAGTCCCTAATAGCCTAGGAAGCTAATAGACTAGTTGATAAGATAAAGGATATTATAGAGTATATTAGAGAAGAACTCACCTAGGTATAAGCGCTTCAACAAGAGTACGCTAACCGTAAGCGCGTACCAGCCCCCGACTACTAGGTTAGTAATCTAGTCTAGCTAGACGCTAGGAATATACGCATATAAAGACCGTTGAAAAAGCTTAACTGGAAGAATATAGGCCCCTATAAGGTTATCGCGAAGGTGTCCTCGCACGCTTATAGACTAAAGCTACCCAAATCGGCTAAAATACATCCTATATTCCATATATCGCTATTACAGCCAGCACCTAAGTTATCTGACTACTTGCCTGGTCAACAAGTACACAACCCTGAACCTATTAAGATCGATAGAGAACCGGAATACCTCGTCGAGCGAATAGAAGACCTCCGCTACAACCGACAGAGATGCCGGCACGAATACCTAGTTAAGTGGACTGGCTATCACGACCTAGAATGGTACCCGGCTAGTAACTTTGCTAAGACAACTGCCGCAGAAGATTACCACGCTAGAAACCTAAATAAACAAGACCCGAATACGATATTACGTCTGGATTCTCAATTGGGCGTTAGGGTCTAATCTAAGTATGTTTCTAGACGCCTGCAACAATACTGCACCGATATAACGCCAGCAATGATACTACTACCAATCCCTGGCATGGTACTACTGTAAGAACCGAACCGACCTAATCCCTAGTATAGTACTACTATACGATAACAACCGGTCGCGCCGATACGCCTGCGACCTTAACTAACACTGGTATTAATAACTACTACTTGATTATAAATAACCTAAATACAATACAAAGACCTGACTCGTAGGAGCTTATAACTAAGAGGGGAGTACTATTACGGTAATACCGCGACACCTCTGCACCTATACTACCCTTACTATAATACCCGAACCGGCTGCCAGCGACAACTATCAGCTGCTAGCTGGAACATAACCGACTTATCTTGACCACGATGGAGGAAGGTTTCGCCGACCCGGCTAGCCTATACAGCAGCACAGACCTAGCCCCTATAAAAACCTATATAATATAGATATCTCTGTTCTTTACGCAACGTTTTAATATTTATACGTAGTACGTAGTAATAGAGTTGACTGTTTAAAGTGCGATTAACTAACTGCGCGTAAGCGTCCGTGACAAATATATATATTATATAGGAACTTATTATCCGGATAAAAGATAGTATTAATATTTTAGCCTAGTTTAGTATAGTAGGTATAGTATTTATACTAAATACTAAGATTAATAATTCTATACTATATTAATTTAGGGTAAAAATTTTACTATATTAGATAATATACTATAGTATTTAAATTAACACGGAAATTATAGGATATTCTTCTAGATGTTTAATAGTATAAGTAGGGTATTAACTAATATCTTCTAGTACTTCTCTATCTTTAGCTCCCCTAATAGGTAATATACTTTAGATTGTTTAGAGGAGCTAGTATAAAGTACTTAAATCTCCCTTTTTAGTAGATAATATATCTAGTTTCTACTAAACCCCCTTTATACTATCTTTTTATCTTTCTATACTATTTATATTTATCTTTTAGGTCCTATCTACTCTATAGGATATTTCTACTAAAAGAGTATTTATACCTTCTAATTAAGTAGTTCCTATAAGTATTAAGTTCTTTTATAAAATAGTACTAGTAGCGCTCTTTAATATATATATAGTATTTCTTTTCTAGTAGAAGATAGATATCTAACTATCTTAATATCTTATTATTTTTAGGCGTAAAAGAGTAAACTCGGCTTATTAACTAGTACTTATTATATCTAAAGTAGAGATTAGATTATCTATAGATAGTTTTTACTTATTAATATTAGTTATATTTATCTTATAGTAGTTATTCCTTCTACCTATTATTATCTAGTATAAAGGAGTAGATAAGGCTATATATATTATAGTAATTATATTTTAAAGTAGGATTAGTTTATTTATAAATATAACTATTTTTATAATAGTATTTATATTTATCTTATAGTAGTTAGTTTTAAAGGTATCTTTTTCTTTTTCTTATTAGCAGTAACGTAATAATATAGCGAGTAGCGCGACGTAGTAAGCGGCGTACTCTATTACTAAAACTTAGTATACTACCCTACTATTATAATACAATTATTATAACAGCCTTAAATTGCCTTAAAAGAGGCCTAAATATAGCTTATAAAATCCGCTATCGATTAAGATTAAATTTAAAGCGTACGATGTGTTATAGTAATATTTAACGCATTAGAAATAATATTATAATACCAACGCGCTGGAATTAAAGTAAGGTGCGATTATACAGCTAATTTAAGACTGTTAACTAATCTAGAGGAGAGAGTACTTACTAATTGTATTCTTAACCTAGATCTCTAAGGATAGCCTCTAAACTACTATCGTGTTACGGGTATAGCTAATTTAATCCTACGTAGACGCGGTAGATATAATATTAGCTAAAACTAGTCTAGAAACTTTATATAATACTATCTATAATATTAGATAATACTAAAGGAGGCTTTAGAGGGACTAGATTAGTCCCTTTTAGACTAGATCGGGTTATTTTGAAGCTTAATATTCGATTGGAGATACTACTACCTTAGACTACTATTACGCCTATTATTACGACGCTCTAGATCGCAAAAACGCCTGTAAAATAGGATAAATTTATATTATAAATAATACTTATAACTAATCGAATTATAAATTATTAAAATTTAAGTCTAATACCTATTATAAAAGCTATATACCAGATTTAGAAGGGTGTACTTATTCTTGCAACTAAACTAACGATGCTTTAAACTAAGAATAAGATACTATAAGAGGTAAATAAGGTAATAAGTAAGCGAAAATAGCGTACGAAATAGTAGATTTAGAGATAAAGTATTTTAATAAGATCTGAGGTAGAAGATCTAATTAAATAGATTAATTTAACTACCTAAATTAGGTAAGAAACTACTATATTATAGTTATATTATAGGACTAAAAATCGACTATAGCAACGCTATAGACGCTGCAGGCAGCTAGAATATTAAATTAAAACGTATCTAATATAATTATCTAAGTTAGATAGTAATAGCAATTATATTACTATATTATCTAATTAATTAATCTAGGTGTTATTAGATAAACTATCTCTAAGTTACTTATAAGCAAAATTTAGGTAGTAGAGTATACTACTCGCTACGTCGCGCTACTTACTATATTATTATATTAATACGCTTAGTTTTATATATTATATATAGGTACTACTATTTAATAGGTATATACCTTACCTAGTAAATATATTTACTTATAGTATAATTCTATTTTAAGAATTATAAATAGTATAAATATTATTCTATATATTATAATTAATACTAGCTTTTAAAAATATTTTATATATAAAATTTATTTCGTATACTTCTTTTTAGTTATTATCTAGTTTAATATCTAAGAAGATATTTAAAGACTAGTTTTAAGTTTTAAATAGATTATCTAAATATAGATATATCTAGTTATTACTATTCTTCTTAAAATAATATATAATATTATAATTAATCTATATAAAGTAGAAAGAAGTTTTAAAAGTACTTTAGGTTAAATAGTAAAAGACTTATAAACCGGTTTATATAGAGTTATATAAACTTCCTAGGCTACTTATATATAGTTAAAGAAATATTTCTAGAGTTAACTTATTATTTAAAGTATTATTATCTAAGATTATTTTAGTAATTAAAATTTAATTAAAAAGGGTTTTACTATTATTATAAGGATAGGTACAGGCTTCTATATCGCAGAGTATTAATAAGGTAGGTTGGCTCTATTTCAGCTATACTAAGATGGGGAGGAGAGAGGTCCGTAGGATCCTTATATCTATATACTATACTCTTTAAAACGGAGTATCTTTTCGCTAAGGCGTATAGAGCCTTGCGTAGTTATATAACCTATTACAGCCTACGTATATGTAGGGTTGTTATATTACCCCCCTCTATAAGGAGGCTTGTCCCCAAGTCTTCTAGACTATCTATTTCTTCTTCGCGATCTCTGGGTCTTAACGGTTAAGCTAGCTTTATTATCCTTATCTATTACCTGTAGGTCCTTATCTACTTTCTATACTTGTATCCAGGCGTTAAGTCGCGCTAACGGGCCTGCCTTCTCTAGGTAGGCTGCGTAATAGTCTCTCACTTTATACGGAGCGCCGATAAAGCCTTAGGCATTATACTAGGTAGGATCAGGGTTATAGGCTACCTAAGATACCCTATACTATAAGCGGCCGCGATTGATACGACTATTAAGTATCTCCTCTATAGGCTACTTAGGGTTCCTGTTAACTTCAATCGGTGGCTCCTCAGGCTCAATTTAGCCTGGTAGTAACTCTAGGGCGGCTTTTCGTAGCTGGTCTGTGTAGAAGACGTCGTGTATACGTATATACGGTGGCAGCCTTAAGTGATAGGAGTGGCCTTTCATTCCGACGATAGGATAGGGTCCGTATATCTGCTGGTCCAGCTTCTAACTCGGTCGGCTAGTCGTGAAGCCCTTAGGTGTAACGTAGACCTGGTCTCCTACTGTAAAATCCGGCTCTCTACGCTTCTTATTCGCCTGCTGAGCTTGTTGCTCCTATACGCGAGCGATCCCTTTCTGAGCGATCTCGGTAGCAAGCTTCACAGCATTATGACGGGTCTTGGCGTAGTCCTGAGCTTCCTCGCGCGATATCTACTCGCGGACTGTAGGTGAGCTTCGTGTACGCTCCTCCCAGTCCCAGTGATAGATAGGCTGATAGCCGAACTCGACTTCATACGGAGATAGGCCAGTGGTGTCATGCGGCAGGATAGCTTGAGCCCAGTCCATGCAGGGCAGCAGGTCTGACCAATTGTCTTGATAGTAGTTGACGAAGGGGCGTAGGCGTTAGTCGATATACTGGTTTACGATTTCTGTATTGCCGTTGGTTGGGGCGTGATAGGCTGTCGAGAGTTTCTGCTTAACGCCTATAAGGCGACAGAGCTCGTCCATGAACGTAGAGATAAACTGAGGTCCTCGGTCGGAGACTATCGACCTGGGCGGTCCGAATACGCGCCAGATGTAGCGATAGTACATATCAGCTGCCTATACTGCTGTAGCAGTCTTGTAACAGGGCAGCGAGAAGCAGTGCTTGCTTAGTCGATCAACAACAACGAAAGCATTGTCGTACCCTTTTTTATCTGTCGGAAATGACTTGAAATCCATCGAGACGTCTTGCTAAACTCAATCTGGAATTGGCAGCGATTTCAGTAGTCCCGGAGTCTTGTCGCGCGGGATATAGCTCCATCAGCAGGCCTTGCAGGCAGCTACGTACGTGTCGACGTCCTTGCTCATGTCGGGCCAGTAGTAGCGATCTCGAAGCAGCCGTCCTGTCTTCCTTTTACCTGGATGAGCTGTCACCTGTGTAGCATGTACTGCTCGGATAAGGTAGGTCCTTAGGAAGTTAACATCGGGGACGAACAGCTTGCCTTTATATGTGAGTAGGCCGTCGCTAGTGAGCGCCCATTGCGCCGGCTCGCTAGAGGCAGCTTTCTCCCGGTATAGCTGTAGGCTGACGTGATTCCGATTGACTTCGAGGATGCGGTCGATCAACGCGTGTGGATCGTCAAGCTGGGGAGGACTCATGAGGGCGTCAGAGGTGGCGATCTCGAACGATTGGCTACGCAGGCCGTCGTCTGCCAGCTTGGCTAGGTGGTCAACCGCAACCTCCATTAGATTGACGTCAATCTGTTCGGCTGAGAGGAAGGCTCGCGTACGCGCTGCTTTGTCCTTCTCTTTCTACGTCTTGAGCTCTTCCTGCTTACGTGACAGCGCATCAGCTACAACGTTAGCAGAACCCGGTCGGTAGGTCAGCGTCAAGTTGAAGTCGGCGACGAATATTGCCCAGCGCATCTGTCTTGGAGTGAGCTCTCGCTTCGTTAAGAAGTACTCAAGTGCTTGATGGTCGGTGATCGCACGGAAAGGCTCAGTCGTCTGTAGGCCAATAAGCTGCGAGCGCCATTCGTAAAGTCCTTAGACGACCGCGAGCATCTCTTTATCGTGTATGTCGTAGTTCATCTGAGACGCGCTTATGGTCTTCGAGAAGAACGCGACAGGGCGCCAGAGGCTGTCGTCTTGTAGCTGTGATAGTACTCCGGCTATTACTCCGTCGCTTGCGTCGGTTTCCATACGGGTCTGTCTATACGGCGAGTAGTAGGCTAGGACATCGTCCGATAGTATAAGGTCCTTAGCTTGCTAGAAGGCGGCGAGCTCGCGTTCACCAAAAGCGTGCTAGGCGCCTTGCTTAAGCAGCTTTATAAGGGGTCGTACGACTCGTCCGTAGTCCTTTAAGAACGATCGATAGAAGTTGTAGAAGCTAAGGAAGGATTAAAGGCTCTTAACCGACGTAGGTACTGGCCAGTCCTATACTGCAGCGACCTTCTCTGGGTCCTTCTAGATACCTTGTGTACTGATAATTAGGCCTAGAAACTTTGTTCGAGTGACGGCGAACTCGCTCTTCTTAATATCAGCCTGTAAGCTAGCATCCTTAAAACGCTGCAGTACCTAAGCGACGTGCGACTCATATTCGAGAGGGTCTTCTGAGTAGATAAGGATATCGTCGAGATATGCGGTGTAGAAGTCGTCAAGTAGGCCGTGCAGCACCTTATTGATATATCGCTGGAATGTGGCCGGGCTATTACATAATCCAAAGGGCAGTACGCGATACTTATAGTTGCCGTATCGCGTCCGGAACGTAGTCAGGTCTTCGACGTCTTCTGTTAATTGTATGCGGTAGAAAGCTTGTCGTACGTTAAGCTTTGTGAACACTCGCGCGCGTGCCAACCGTATAAGCGTCTCCTGGATCAACGGAATTAGATAGGCATCTTTCTTGGTAATAGCGTTGAGTCGTCGATAGTCAACGCAGAAACGCCACCCTCCTCCAGGCTTCTTAGCAAATAGGACAGGTGAGGCGTACGACGCGTCGCTGTGCGTGATGAAGCCGCGGCGGAGATAGTCCTCCAGATAGGCCTTTACAAGCTGCAGCTGCTCGAGCGACATGCTATACAGCGGGCTTGACGTCAGTGTGTTCTCGGCTGTTAGCTTAATGTCGTAGTCAACGCCGTCGCGATGCGGGGGCAGGACGTCAGAATCCTTCTTTGAGAAGTGAGCCAGAGTAGCGCCTGCATACGATGGTGAGGGCAGCTTCTCTTTGATGAGCTGTCGGAGCTCCTCCTCAGGGTCAGGTTCCTCAAGCTCTTGACGGTCTTGGATGAGCTTGTCGATCTCATAGACGCTGAGGTGACCAAGTATAACATCCTTCCCTCGGGCATGCAGTATAAAGCCAGCTGCTCCTATAGTGTTGATGTCTAGGCCTGCAACTGCGAGGTCTACACGTGAGACAGCTTGCGGGCGCGGCTGTTGTTGACGTAGCGTCTCTGACTGTCGCGGGTGAAGCTGTTCAGTCATTTTCCTAAGATTGTCTTTGTAGGTCAGGCGCTGAGAGCTTGATCGACTAGTAGATCGCTGTAGGAGAGCTACGTTCATGAGTGAATCGCGACGGTCGGCGTCAACTTAATACGTAGGGCTGACTTCTGTAGGCAGGCCTCGCGTTAGTACGACGATGTCGCGCTTGCAGTCGATATACTTATTATCGTCCCACCTTAGGGCTTGTTTCTTGCAATTGACCCATACGTCGGCCTCCTCAAGTAGCTTTCGACCGATAATAAGGTCGTGACGGCCTGTATTACAGGGTATAAAGTGGGTAGGCAAGCGGTGGCCGTCAAGGACTAGATCTGCTTTAAAGTACTCGTCTACTAGTCTATTCGGGCGACTATTATATCTAGCAATAGGAATAGGTTCCATGCGGCGGATTGATGCTCTGAGTCCTTTCTTAATCGTACGCAGGTGACGCAGATGGACGAGAGTATAACTACCAGCACCTGTATCGATTAAGCCTAATAGCTTAATTGCGATACTATTCGTTAAGATGCGACTTGGCAGCGTAAAGGCTTGTCCGCCGAAGAGCTGTTATCGTAGGTCCTCTAGTACTCCGAGAGATTGCGCTAGGGAGGAGACTTCCCCTAGGCAGAGACTTTTTCCGACTCTGAGTCGCTGGGTATTAAGGTATCTCCGATAGACTTATTGTCGCTAGGTGTAAACTCTACTAGCTTCTGCTCAGCTCGCTAAGAGCAGTCGCGAGTGATATAACCTAGCTTATAGCATTTAAAGCAAACGTCGTCCTTTCTTGGCACGGTTGATAAAGCTGGAGCTGGCTGGGCCAGAGCTAGCTGAGCTGGAGCTGGCTGTTGCGTATAGATCAATGGAAGCTTCTTTAATTTCTTCTCAAGTCGATCGCTAGCTTTCTTCGCGCTAATAGCTAGTTCTCGGGCGAATTCTTAAGCGCAGTTAACGTACTCATCGTACTACTCGCTATATTGTTGATAATAGATGCCCATCTACGTACGCAGTGCGTCTGGGAGCTTCTTATAGAATTCCTCCACCCATTGATCTGCGGGTAGGCAGCGTTCTTAAGCAAGGCGGAAGAAGTCGCCTTAGAAGGTAGCAAAATCAGCTGGGTCCTTAAGGTAGAGCTTCTGGAAATCGCGACGAGCGTTTAGCTTCTTATATAGATCGCCGTAAGTCTTTTCTAGTCGACCGACTAGGTAAAGATAGTTAATAGGTTGATTGCTATCTCGAAGCGTACGAATCAGCGTAGAGAGGTATTAATTAGCGGGACCCTCTGTGCGTGTACGTATATACGATGCGATATTGTTCTAAGTTATCTGCTCGTCCGCTCCTTCGTACCAGTCGTAGTTCGCATATATCTTATCCTCTAACCCATCTCTCCATTGATCGAACGTGACCTCCTTACCATCCTTAAGTATCAGCGGGTCTGGGAACTTAGCTGAGCGACTGCGTTGGGTATAGTTCGTAACTTATATAGCCAGCGGAGTCGCGGGGGTGTACGGCGAGCGACGTGGTAGCCGATTGCTAGAGCTATCGTCTAAGTCTCCGTCAGATGAGGGCTCTGGTCCTAACGGACTACTTAAGACTTTAGGTGTCTGCGGTAGGATCTCGAAACGTGAGGATCGGAGTCGGGTAGTAGCTGGTGTAACGGGAGTTGTGGCGGCCTTAAAGAGCTGAGACTTTAGCGCGCTGATCTCGCGTCGAGCCGCATCTACCGCAGCTTCAGCTTCTTGTCGTTCTCGGAGGAGAGTCTCATGTAGGGTATCGCCCTCAGCCAGAGCGTTAGCAGCGATTTATCGATACATGTAAGTCTACTATTACTCTACGCGGCGTAGGATCACCTGGTTTACGAACTCTATTAGAATACCGGCAGGGTCGTCTTCAAATAGTAGCTAGATCGCTGTAGTTGTAGCTTAGAGTATATATTTGCCGTTAAGAGTCTGTACCTAAAGTGCTAATAGAGGGTGCTTCTCTACGTCGTGCTGTAGTCTTGCGAGCTTAAGGGTATAATCGTAATCGTAGTTCTCTTCGGTAATAGGACTATAACCTTAGACCTCGTGTTCTTAGTAGATAAACTATTGTAGCGGATCGTACATGTCACCTTTTTCCAGCTTCTCGAGCGCTGAGGCTACAAAGGGAAATTATTCGCCGTAGGTCGTTATCTTATATAGTATAAGCTGCAGGTGGAACAGCGATAGTTGATGTTAAGCTACGGGTAGAGCAGCACGGGTCAGACTGCAGGCAAGGCAGCTGTAGTTAGTATTAGGGTAGAGTTGCTTCTCTCATGATAGGTCCTTAACTCGTTATCACGCAGAGACAGAGTCCTCGACTTTCTTCTAGATTACTGGGGTGGTGCCTATTTCTATAGGTCTTGTAGAGTTCCCGGAGCTTAATTACGTACTTCCGAAGTACGTATCTAGTCCGACTAGGGTTTCTAGATAAGGAGGCGTATTTTGTTAACGAACTGAGCACTCGGGCTAGTTATATAATAGAGCTCCTTAGGGTAGTCGTTATCAAACGCTATACGCAGGTAGGTCGAGCGGTTTAACCTAATATTATATCGCCGTTACCGGCTGAGTAAATAAGATCTTAATATAATATAAGAATAGGCACGGGCTCCTATATCGTAGAGTGTTAATAAGATAGGTTGGCTCTATTTTAGCTATACTAAGATAGAGAGGAGAGAGGTCCGTAGGATCCTTGCGTCTATATACCGTGCTTTTTAAAATAGAGTATCTTTCTACTAAAGCGCGCAGAGCCTCGCGCGGTTATATAACCTATTATAGCCTACGTATACGTAGGGTCGTTACAATTATAGTTATTAGTCTAGCTTTATCTATCGTTAATATATAGTATAGTAATATATATAACGCGTTTCTTATCTAAATACTAGATTTTTAGTAAAGCTTTAGTTTCGAAACTAATAAAATACCTAATCTATCCTTATAATTAAAGAAGAGTTTTTTATCTATACTTTAGTAGATAAGTAATATAAACCTAACTACTAAAAATCCGCTTAATATTAAAGTTTAGTTTAAGTTTATAAAATACTTCTTATAGTATTATTTTCTCTTTAAAAGCTTATAATAGTAATCTATTTTTAATTTAGATTATATATAAGAAAGTTTTAACCTATAATATTTCTAATAAAGAAATATTTCTTATTACTTCTTTTATATATATACTAAATATCTTAGAAATTATTAATAAGACGTTATTTATTACTTCTTATAGTATTACTAATACTCGTTCTCTATTTATATAAAAACCTCTTTCTATAATACTATTTATATAGTATATATAGAGTACTAAGTTTTCTAGAGAGATTATATATTATTAGAACTAGTCCTAAAGTTCTCTATAAAGTAGAAACTTATTATTAAGTTAGTATACGTAAATTATTATATTATTCTATTTTTTAATAGTTTAGTAAAGGTGTTAAAAAACTTCTAGAATCTTATTTTTAGTTATATATCTTACTAACTAGATAAAATAAGTTGTATTATCTATTATATAATAGTATAGGTAAAATAATAGGTCCAAATATAGTATAAATCTACTTAAAGGTATATAAGAGTATATAGAGGATTAGGGACCTAGAAATTCTATTAATACTTATAGGTCTTATATAAAAGGATATAGAAAAACTATTAAGCTACTTATAAGGAAGTATACAACTATATACGGATGGGAAAAGGGGTAGAACTAGGGGTAGGATAAGATAAGTAAAAAGATAAAGCTTTTTATAGAACGATTTCTTTACATTATTATACTACCCCCCTCCTTATAGGCTAATAGTCCCTATCTACACTAGTTCAGGAGGGAATTAGAGCTATTATAAATAGGTTCTAGTATAAAGAAATTTCTTTAAGGTATTTACTAATAAGAGCTAATATATACAGTTATCTATAGAAATATGTTTATTAATATAATATTAAGTAAAGTTTTTATAGTAAGTATAATTAACCTATATATTAGCTAGTAACTACTATTATAATAGTTTATTAATATTGCAATTTTATCGCGTATAGTAATAAGCGTTTACTAGTTTTAGTATATTACTAGGTCGCTGTTAACTAAACTTCCTTAACTAAATAATAACTTCTACTCTATACGTATTATTATATATTCCTAGAACCGTTAATTATTAAAGTATTATTAACGCCTTATAGAAAAAAAATTAATTAATATACTACTCTATCCGCCTTTTAGAGCCTCTTTAGAGGCCTTCTAGGTTATCTACTTTCGGGCTATATATATACTCGCCTGCGGGTAATATATAATATTTTCCTTTCGGTCTTTAAGATTAAAAAAATGCGAGTATTATACCTTATAAAATAAAAAGTATAACCCTATATAAATCGTATCTAATACTAGTAGAGTATTTATTACTAACGCACTTATAGATCTCCTCCTATTATAAGGAGGAGTTTCTAGTCCTTTAGGGCTATCTTAAATTATAAGCAGCAGCCTAATACGTAGGGGATAAGAAGGATAAAAAGGTAGCCTTTAAGGCTGTTTTAGAGTCCGCTTATAGTCTAGCGCTTATAGCCTAGGTTGTAAAGAGTTAGAAAGATAGCCTTCTTATAGCTAGTATCTAGGTAGCTTTATTCTACTAGGGTACTAAGTTGCTCTGTCGGGTTTCAGCCCTAGAGGCTCTAATATCTAGCCTTTAGGCTGATATCGCGGCGCTCTTAGGCGGTTAAGAACGAGGTAGGAGAGGTTTAAAGGGAGTCTAGAGGGAAGGAAAGAGAAGGAAAGTAGAGAAGAAGAGGACTAGGGAGGTATCCGATAGCCTACTATTAGACCCTCCAGATTCTATAGAGGAGTAATTTCGGGCCTATACTTTAATTTTTAAAAATCTACTACTTAACTCTTATATATTATCGTCTACCAGGTAATTTATATTCTCTATACTATTCTTATATATCTTAATCTATTTGGTTAGGGCTTTTAGGGGTCCTAGGCGATTTAGATACTTATTATAAAAAGCTCTTAGCTTATAAGGCGAACCTATAAAGTTTAAGGCTTTATACTAGATTAGGTTGGGATTATATCCTACCCATTTCACACGGTATTTAAGGGTCTTATAATACAACTTACTAGCTAGTATTTCCTCAACCTCCTACTCTTCTACCCTATTAATAGCGATAGCGGGTGGTTTCGGAGCTTCTTATCTAGGTAGAGGGTCCTAGGGGTTCTTATATAGCAGGTTTAGTACGAAGATATTATATATACTCGACCCTAGGGGTAGCTATAAGTGGTATAAGTTTCTAACCTACTCTAGTACTTTAAAAGAGCCCTCCTATTAATCAGATAGCTTTCGGCTCAGTCTCTAGACCACAAGGTTCTTAGTATTTAAGTAGACTATATTACCAATCTACTAATTAATCGGTTACTAGTAATGGTTAATAATAGATTATATACGATCTTAAGCCTTCTTAATATTAGCCTTTACAGTTTCTTAGGCTATATATATATAAATCGCTAAAACTAAGGCGTCTTTACAATTTAATTTATCTGTCGCGGTAATAGGGTTAATAGAATATTTCCAATTCCAACTCTAACAGGGCTCGAATCCGTATAAGATCTAATATAGGGATATTCTAATAGTCGTATAGGGTAGAGTCGCTTATACTCAATCGATTATAGGTAATAGAGAACTCTAGTTGTCCTAGTAGAAGGATACGAAAGAATGCAGTCTCTGATCGATATACTTGTTTATAATCTCCGTCTATCTGTTAGTCTCTTTATAATAAGTAGTAGATAGTTTAATCTTTACGCCTAAGATATAATAGAATTCGGACTAGAAACTGGATATAAACTGAGGTCCTTAGTCTAAAATAATAGTTTTAGGTGTATAGCTAAAGCGGTATATCTATTAAATAAATAATTCGGCTATTCCCCTTACGTTAATTATATAATAGTAGGGAATAGATATAGCTTATTTAGATAGGCGATCGATTACTACTATAATCTAATTATATCCAGACTTATCTATAGGGAAATCCTTAAAGTTAATATATAGGTACTGTATTAGTTAATTTAGTATAAGAAGTAGGTGGATAAAACCTGGGGTTCGGGTTTGTATTAGATAAGCTTTATAGTATAGGATGTAATTCCGTATATATCGTTTACAAATAGCCTTTATACCCTTCTAGTAGTACTTCTAGGATAGTAACTAATAGGTTTTAATAGCACTTAGGTGTGCGGAGGATACTTGGTTATAAACCTCTTATATAAGTCGCGTATAAAGGCCTGAATCTAATAGAATATATAAGTAATTATCGTAGAGGAGTAGTCTATTCTCTATCCGATACTTATAGGGTAGAAGTATACATTCCTGCGTAAAGGAGGCTCGGTTTTTTTATAGTAATACGTCGATTAACTCTAAAGAGTCTAGTAATATAACCTACTCCTAACCTTTAATAATATTTAGTATAGCCGCTTAAGCTGTTATTTAGGTAATATAGAACTAGGCTAATTCAGTATTAATTCGGGGGTGAAGTTGATGCGGTCTAAATAGAACTCTCGACTAGTTGTTAGTTTAAGCCGCTTTTAAGTTTTCTATATCTTATTCGCAACAACTGAGGATGTCTACTCTAGTATTATTCTTATCTAGGGTATACTCGATTCGGAACTAATACTAAGCTAATTCCTCGGTCTAATAAATTTAACAAGTATTAAGTACCTTTATAGTTATAAAATATTCGAGTAAGTAATAATTAGTATATACTAGAGTCCTAGTAGCTACTAAAATAAGTTCTACCCTCTATTACTTAAACGCAGTAATAATTGCGAACAGTTTCTTATTATAGATTTCCTAGTTTAGTTCTAAACTAGATAGAACTTTACTATAGAACGCTATAGGGTACTATTTTCCGTCGGGATGTTTCTATAATAATACTCCTACAACTACTCTATTAGAGGCATCGATTTCCATTTTTATTTCTAACGTAGGGTTAAAGTAGTAGAGAGTAGGTATACTTAATAGGGCTGACTTTAATTTCTTAAAAGTAATATTACATTCTAAAGTCTATACGAAAGGGGTTATAAGGCTCTATAGTACGATAATTAGCTTTGCGACATGCGAGAATTCCGGTATAAACTATCGATAGAATCTAGTAAAACCTAAGAAAGATTTCACACCCGTTACGGTAGTAGGTAGCTGCTAGTTACACAGTACTTCTACCTTCTCTAGGTTAACCTTAAGGCCTTTATTTAAGAGGATATAGCTAAGGTATTTAGTTCGGGTAATATAGAATTCGCTCTTCTTAATATTAACTTATAACCCTACTTAACGTAATCTCTTAAGAACTTTCTTAACGTAGATAGCGTATATCGCCTCGTCTTTAGAGTAGATAAGGATATTATCTAGGTAAGTAATATAGAAGTTATCTAGGTAGTCGATTAGTACGTCGTTTATATAGCACTAATAAGTTACTAGGCCGTTATATAATCTAAAAGGTAGAACTTTATACTTATAGATTCTGTATTAAGTTTAAAAGATAGTATATTTCTTAGAACTAGGGTCTATTTTAATCTTATTAAAAGCCGCGTAAATATTAAACTTAGTAAAAATTACTACCTTAGTAGGCCTAGATAAAAGTTTATCTATATACGGTATCGGATATATATTTTTATAGATAAGAGCGTTAAGTTTACAATAATCTATATAGATACGCAGGTTACTATTAGGTTTATAGATATAAAGGATTAGAAATATAAAAGAGCTTAGACTCTACTTAATATACCTATTCTATAGATTATCTATAATATATTTTTTAGTTACCTCTAGCTCCTTAATATTCTACTTATATAACGGGCTGTAACTATTAGAGAGAGATTCTATAAGAATAATCTTATAATTATAAGAGCGGTATTCTAGCAATTAATAAGCTACAGTTTTACTAAATATATCCTAATACCTATAGTATTTAGATAGCAATCGGAGATTTACTAGTACTTTATTTTCAGCCTTATCTTCTAGCTCTAGGGCTTACTTATCTTTAATTAGCTGCTCGATTTTGTATAGAGACGTGGAGAAAAACTCGTTCTCTTTCCTCTTTATATTAAAGTAGAAAGTATTAGCTGTAATAAGAGTAATAATAGAAGAATAGGTTTTCTTTAGATCAGATTCGGACTTTATTATATACGGGTATACGGGAGCTCTAAACTTATTTAGACTATAGGTTATAGAAGATTAATATAGTTTTAGCAGTTTTAGTAGACCCTTAATATAATAGATAGTCGGATTATAGAACTACTAATACTAGTTCTTTTCCTATAGAGCGTCGCGTTGCTAAATATCTAGCTCTACCTCCTTATTACATATTAGTTAAGTTAATTATATAAGAAGAGGAGGTAATAGATTATAAGTAGTAGGATACTTAGAAGGCTATATAATCTAATTCTTATCCGTATCTAGCTAGAGTTAAAAGTAATATAACTATTTAATACTAATAATATAATCCTAAATATCTAAGTCTATAATAATAAATAGGTAGTTTTAAATAGTTCTTCTATTAATTTGCAGGTATAAGTAGATATACTAATTAACTAGGGTTTAGATTCGGTTCTAAAAACCTTTAATAGTAATTTTAAAGGGTAAATACTATATTAATATATATAGAGCTTAGAAGAGCGATTTAACTACTATAGAATTAAGGAATAAAAAGCCTTAGGTGCTTATATTAATAAGGGCGTTTAGTTGTACACCAACACCTTTTAAATATAGAATAGTAGAGATTTAGAAGTATTTTCCTCTAAATAAATACGATAAATTAATATTTAATAAGTTATATCTACTTAAGTCTAAGATAGAGAGTTTTTTTAGACGTCTCTATTTTCTACCTAAAAACTATCTAGGTAGTACTCGTTTACGTTTAAAAACTCTTCTTCTTTAATCTCCTCTTATTTAACTTTTATTTCTTATATTTTAAAGACTATATATTTATTCGTAAAGTATTCTAGTTTACTATAGTTATAGTAATTATCTAGAGTTATATACCTTTAAGTACAGAAGTCTTATTAGGTTATTAGGGAGCGATTATAGTAGAACGAGGTATTAATACTAGGGTGGATTAAGGTAGTATTAGATTATAGGTTACTTTAGATAAACTTTTAAAAGCCTTCTAATACCGCTTTAAATTTATTTTAGCTATAATCTATAGGCTAATAGTTCATTCTAAAAGGTTAAGAACGCTTTTTCTTTCTATATCGTAGGCTGTTAAATAGACGACTATAGTATTAAAGAAGCCTTTCTATATAAGCTTAAAGCTAAAGTTTAGTATCTTTAGGCTAGAGAGAATTTTATCCTATAAGTAGAAGAACTACTTAGATTAGGATACGGATCCCCTAATAGCTGTACTAATAAAGTAAGTTTTAAAAGTTGGGAACGCTTCTCCCTTATTTATCCTTAAGACCTAAAACGCCTGTTATACCTCTATCTTTTTATTACCTATAATAAAATATAATTATAGAAGTAAAATTATTTCTTTAGTATTTTTAAACTAATACTAGTCTAATTTAGCTAGGTATTTTAGCTCTAGATACCTTTTTATAGTACTAGAAGTATATCCCTATACTAATGCTATATATATACATTTTATCTAATAGTAATCTATATTAATCTTAAGTTAGTCTAGAATTAAAGCTTACTATTATTTAAATATAGGTTTATTACTATCTATAAAACTTTCGATCTTAGGTATATATTTAGTAAAGTAGGTTTAAGAAGGTTTAAGGGTAGTTAAGAGGTTTCTTACTAGAAGAGTTATAAAAGTTTCTTAGTATATTATTAGTACTAATTCAGTAGTTTATAAAGGTTAATTAAGACTAACAGTTTTCTATTATATTAAGCGTATAATCTCCTCTTATAAAATTGTAATTTATTCCTTAAGAGTTAGTTTACTTTAATTTCCCTCTAAATTAGATAGGTTCTTTACTACCAGCCCTATAAAAAGGGGTCCGCCTATTATAGGGCCCCTTATAGGAGGTAACAGTTGTTTTATATATATAGATAGAAGTTTACTCTTATTATAACTTACGCGTATATTAATTCTAGTATAGGAATTAGAAGGTAAATTATAGTTAGATATCGGCGGTTACCTCTAATTCTAATAG
>ML986597.1:366783-485009 GCA_010094045.1 Lojkania enalia
TATAGAGCGTCGCGTTGCTAAATATCTAGCTCTACCTCCTTATTACATATTAGTTAAGTTAATTATATAAGAAGAGGAGGTAATAGATTATAAGTAGTAGGATACTTAGAAGGCTATATAATCTAATTCTTATCCGTATCTAGCTAGAGTTAAAAGTAATATAACTATTTAATACTAATAATATAATCCTAAATATCTAAGTCTATAATAATAAATAGGTAGTTTTAAATAGTTCTTCTATTAATTTGCAGGTATAAGTAGATATACTAATTAACTAGGGTTTAGATTCGGTTCTAAAAACCTTTAATAGTAATTTTAAAGGGTAAATACTATATTAATATATATAGAGCTTAGAAGAGCGATTTAACTACTATAGAATTAAGGAATAAAAAGCCTTAGGTGCTTATATTAATAAGGGCGTTTAGTTGTACACCAACACCTTTTAAATATAGAATAGTAGAGATTTAGAAGTATTTTCCTCTAAATAAATACGATAAATTAATATTTAATAAGTTATATCTACTTAAGTCTAAGATAGAGAGTTTTTTTAGACGTCTCTATTTTCTACCTAAAAACTATCTAGGTAGTACTCGTTTACGTTTAAAAACTCTTCTTCTTTAATCTCCTCTTATTTAACTTTTATTTCTTATATTTTAAAGACTATATATTTATTCGTAAAGTATTCTAGTTTACTATAGTTATAGTAATTATCTAGAGTTATATACCTTTAAGTACAGAAGTCTTATTAGGTTATTAGGGAGCGATTATAGTAGAACGAGGTATTAATACTAGGGTGGATTAAGGTAGTATTAGATTATAGGTTACTTTAGATAAACTTTTAAAAGCCTTCTAATACCGCTTTAAATTTATTTTAGCTATAATCTATAGGCTAATAGTTCATTCTAAAAGGTTAAGAACGCTTTTTCTTTCTATATCGTAGGCTGTTAAATAGACGACTATAGTATTAAAGAAGCCTTTCTATATAAGCTTAAAGCTAAAGTTTAGTATCTTTAAGCTAGAGAGAATCTTATCCTATAAGTAGAAGAACTACTTAGATTAGGATACGGATCCCCTAATAGCTGTACTAATAAAGTAAGTTTTAAAAGTTGGGAACGCTTCTCCCTTATTTATCCTTAAGACCTAAAACGCCTGTTATACCTCTATCTTTTTATTACCTATAATAAAATATAATTATAGAAGTAAAATTATTTCTTTAGTATTTTTAAACTAATACTAGTCTAATTTAGCTAGGTATTTTAGCTCTAGATACCTTTTTATAGTACTAGAAGTATATCCCTATACTAATGCTATATATATACATTTTATCTAATAGTAATCTATATTAATCTTAAGTTAGTCTAGAATTAAAGCTTACTATTATTTAAATATAGGTTTATTACTATCTATAAAACTTTCGATCTTAGGTATATATTTAGTAAAGTAGGTTTAAGAAGGTTTAAGGGTAGTTAAGAGGTTTCTTACTAGAAGAGTTATAAAAGTTTCTTAGTATATTATTAGTACTAATTCAGTAGTTTATAAAGGTTAATTAAGACTAACAGTTTTCTATTATATTAAGCGTGTAATCTCCTCTTATAAAATTGTAATTTATTCCTTAAGAGTTAGTTTACTTTAATTTCCCTCTAAATTAGATAGGTTCTTTACTACCAGCCCTATAAAAAGGGGTCCGCCTATTATAGGGCCCCTTATAGGAGGTAACAGTTGTTTTATATATATAGATAGAAGTTTACTCTTATTATAACTTACGCGTATATTAATTCTAGTATAGGAATTAGAAGGTAAATTATAGTTAGATATCGGCGGTTACCTCTAATTCTAATAGGTTATTAGTAGTCTCTAAGTTTCTACCTAAGCGTACTCTACGCAGCTTTTTTAAAAACAATCCTAATTATAGGAGATAGGAAGTTCTAAATTTAAAAACTTTAATTAATAAAAAGTTTCTAAAATCCTATCTAGATAACTAAATAATTTAATATAATAGTATATAAGTATTATAATCTAAACTAAATTAGGTATATTTTAGACTTAGATATATTTAAATAAATAATTAATACGATATTATTAAAGAGGCTATTATTAATAGTATTAAATTTTTCTATATAATATAATAGTATAGATAAGATAATAGGTCTAAATATAATATAAATCTACTTAGAGGTATATAAAAGTATATAGAAGATTAGAAACCTAGAAATTCTATTAACACCTATAGGCCTTATATAAAAGGATATAGAAAAACTACCGAGCTACTTATAAGGGAGTATATAACTATATACGAATGGGAAAAGAGGTAGAACCGGGGGTAGAATAAGATAAGTAAAAAGATAAAGCTTTTCGTAGAACGATTTCTTTATATTATTATATATTATAGTTAAAATATATACTATATTATCTTATATATTAACTAGATATAGTTCCTATATATTTATATATATTATTTCTTCTAGATTTATAGTTTTTTAAGTTGCTAGATCTCTAGAGATTTTATTTACTACTTTAATAGTAGTATAGATAGGATAGATAGTATCTAATTTTACCTATAATTGTTTATTAGTTAAATTAATACTATTACTTACTTTAAGAAGATCTTTTAAGCTCTAAACGCTAAAATATTCTATTTATCTATACTATTTCTAAACTAAGTTATTATAATTAAATAGAGATATAATAAAAGGTAACTAAACTCCTAATAAAAGTTGTTAGTTTAGAGTTCGCGTAGAATCTTCTTCTACTACTTTTATATTTCTTATACTATTTACTTATAATAAAATTAGTTCCTTTTAACTTAGTTAGAGGTTATTTAGATATTTTAGTAGATTAATTTATAGGTAAGAGAGTCTATTAATTAAGCTAGTATAACTAATTTTAAAACTTTTAGTAGTTCTAATAAATATTTCTTTAATCCCCTAAACTTTTATAAACTTTACTTTTTTAGCAATTTAAAAGAGTAATAAAATATTATATTTAGCGTTTTAAGTATAAACTATATTATATAACTTTAGTTTAACTAGTTTATTACTATTAGTAGTTAGCTAGAGGAATATAGTTCTAACTCCTTTAATATATAAGCTACTATTATTTATAGTTCTAATAGTATATATTATTTTCTAGAATTTAGAAAACTATACTTTATTATTTATAATATAGATATTTATACCTAAGTTAATAATCTACTTAAAGTTTTATTCTACTATATTATTTTTAAGTAATATTATCGTTTATAAATTAAGACTATTTATAAGTTATAGCTTTTCTAGATATAAAAAGTTATCTAGATTATTATATTCTAAAATATTAGTTTTATTCTTTATAGAGGAATTTTTATTTAAGTTTATTATTTTATTATTTAATCTAATATTTATATATATTACTTCCTATTTATTATAGTAGAATATAGTAGTAGTTATAATTCTACTAGAGTACTTAGGACTATATTATAACTAAAGTTTAGAGTAATCTTTAAATCTTATATTTTAGATAGTATTAATCTATCTTTTAAACTATTTTAAAACTTCCTTATATTTATTAAATTTATTCTCTCTAAGTTTAAGGTATATAATCTAGTATTCTAATTTATTATAGGTGCCCTATTTATTATATTCTTTATAGAGTTATTAGTCTTTTCTTTTTCTTCCCTTATTCTTTACTATACTCTCTTTATTATCCTTTTCTAACGCTAGTTATACCTCTACTCCTAAAAGATATCTATAAAGAGTTACTAGGTTATATAGAAGGGTAGCTATTCTAGTTAAAAAGTTCTAAATATCTAAGAATCTATTAAAATAGTTTAGTAGAGAGCGTATAATCTTTAATATAAGTTGTTTATTATTAAAGTACTTTTAAAATTAATAATATCTTATTATAAGGTTTTAAGAATATTAATAAGATTAAATACTAATCTCTTAAACTTAAGTTATTTAATTTTTCCTAGAGTTATATTTAAAGCGTAAATGTTATTTATCTTATAGAGTCTCTTAAACTTCTCTATTACCTACTATAGGTTCTCTTTATCTTTAATATATTCTCGAAGGGCTGTATTAATAGTAGTAGATAGGAGGCTTTATATATATTAAAGACGTTTCTACTATTTTTTATATTTGTTAAGATTGAGCTTATAGAATTAGATAATAAAACTTAGCTAATTACTTATTTAAGCCTTTATACTACTACTAGTTAGGTTAGCGTCTTTACTATTTAATTTTTTAGCTGGTTTAGCTTAAGTTAAAATACTAGAAAAGGTTAGTTACATTAGCTTATTTTAGATAGTCTCTTCTCTAGTAAGAATATTCTAGATATTATTTACCTTAGTAATAAACTTTAGATCGCGCTTTTATATAAGGTAATTTTCCTAGCTTTAAAATACTTCGATCTATATTTTAATAGATTTATTAGTAAGTTTAATACTAGCTATAACTATAAAAGTTTAACTTTTTAAAAACTATATTTAAACTATTACTAAAAGAGTATAATATATATAACTAGGCTTATAACTAGTTAAAAATATAATTCTTTAAGTATATTAATTAGCCTATAAGCTTCTAGGGACTTATATATATATATATTATTCCAGCCTCTATAGGTAGACAAGCTATAGACTCTATTATAGCGTATATACCTAATAGGTATATATACCACCTTATTACGTGCTATTCAGAAACAACTCCTTATAGAAGACCTGCCTACGGAAGATTCTATACTTCTATTATCTTACTATTAATAAGAATATATACTTATCGTTTTATATAGAAGTTCTATACCTACTATATAATCTTCTCCGGGATCTGTTGCTGCCGCAATCTTCTAATCTCTAGCTTAATAGCTATATTATTATATACTCCCTTAACATCGAATAAAACTAGTAATAATATCTTCTTTCCGCGCTAAGCTTTAAATATATTCTTATAGAGGTACGATAGTATATATATTATTACCCTCTACTTCTACGCGCTAAAGTATATCTTAGGTAAGAGACTGTACTCCTCTACTAGATATACTATCCTCTTAGCTACCAGCAACTTAAGCGCCTTGCCTAGTATTAGCAGTAGTAAGATTAGCTAGTAGTTGTTAGTTATTATATAGTCTTTTCTGTTTAGCTTCTATAGCAGTATAATCTTTACTACCTTCTACTCTTTTAGTATCTTTCCTAGTTCAAGAGATCTCGCGAATAGCTATATAATCTTATTATCTAGGACCGGCTACAGCTCTCTCTATACTCTTACTAGTAGGCCGTCTCTTCCTAGCGCCTTATCTAGGTTTACTCTAAAGACGGCTGCTTTTACCTTATACTTAGCTATCAGCTCGTAGTAGAGTTGATTATATATTATCAGCGTCTCCTTATACTCGCATAGCGGTAGGCTAGGGAAGAATACATAGAGCAGCTCTTGTCCTATCTCTTTATCCTCTATAGCAGTTCCACCCTCTTAGCTAGTCTTTTAGATTGGTGGTATTCTAGCAAATAAGCTACTTGCCTAGAAGTCCAGATATTTAGCTGCCTTCCACATATTATCGTTATTATTAAGAAATACTTCCTAGTATTGCTTACGGTGCCGTTGGATTATTCTATAAAAGAGTCTTTTTGCTCTTATTACTGTATTACGTAGTTCTATATCCTCTCTTCCTTACCGCCGCATTATACATACTCTATTTCTCCAGTACATATACGATATTCTCAGCGCCGTAAGGTCCTTACTCTACTATCGCTTTATAAACCGCGATAGTCTCGCCCTTAGACAGTATATCTCTACCACCTTAGTCGCCTACTGTATAAGCCGGCTAGCCATCTCCTTAATGTCTTCTGCTAGAAAGCCTACTTTCTTCTCTTGCTTAACCGTCTGTCGAATCTTATCTTACAGCACGTTCTTAAACAGCAGCTTCTCCTAGCCTTCTTTCTCGTCTATATCCATGTGGAAGCGCGTCTATATAGCCCTATAGTCTAACCTATATTCATATTCCCAGATCGAGTACTTAACTAGGTCTCTTGCTAACCCGACTGTTATAAGTATTAGATTAATAGTCGACGAGCGTCCCGCATCGCTAATAAATGTAGTTAGTCCTACTAGTAGAAGGCTCTATAATAATAGCTCTGCTATAAAGTTAATAATTAGCGTACTATCCTCTTAGCTTACTATACTATCGATATAACTTCCTCCCTATAATAGGTTGTGTCAGTTAAAGTCGCTAGTAACTACTACCTCCGTATGCGGGTCGTATAGTCACTCCTGCTATACCAGCCTGTCGATTACCTGCAGCCTGCTGCTAAGTTCCTCTAGGTTCTCCTCTTTAGTTCTCGTTAACAAAGACATGTCTAGAATATATACCAATACTATTATTAGTTTCCTTCCGCTTATATATACTTGTACAGCTGTAATGTCTGCCGAGTCTATATATAACTATATAGCCTTAATATCTTTCGATGCCTAGATACACGTTTAGACTAGGTACTATCCTTCTCGTCTGCTATATAGTATATATATCGTCTAGCGTGGATTCGTGCTATATAGTACTACTTCTCCCTCTTTTAGAAAGCATCCAGGTTCCTGCCCTAAAATAAAGTAAAAGTCGGCTAGTATTATATCGTTATAAAGCGCGTGCTGCGCTTCCCTAGTTCTTTTTATATTTGCCTAAAGGATCCGGAGTTCTCTATTTATAGCGTTAACGTGCAAGGATCCTGCCTATTTCTTTCCTAAATTCTGGGCATTCTTAATATAATACTTAATGCGGGCCTTAGCAGTTAACGCATCGCAGGTTGACCGTCTTATAATATAAGTGCCCTTTTTAACCGCACATATCGCATGCCTCTTATCGTATACAGTTCCTTACTCTGTATCTAAACCTCCTATACTTATAGCAGGCTACTAATATGCGTCGCTCCTCGAATTGCGATACTATAATACCCCCTCCTCTAAACGTCACGCTGTCTGACTTTAGCAGCTTCTTAGCCTCCTCCTTTGTTGCTACCTTGACTACTGCTAACGCATGCTGTCCTCTAGGCCTTAGTTGCCCTAGCCATCGCATCGTATATACCTCCACTCCGTTTTCTGTGCCGAATCGTTCCATTGCTGACCTGCTTACTTTACTACTCTCTACATCTATAGCTAAAGCTACCTTAATCCAGTCTACTTTTACCGGATACTACTTAAGTCCTACTAGCCTTACACCCGGTAGGGTTGGTTCAAGCCAGTCTACTGTTGCCTGCCGGACCGCCGCCTCCTTATTCTTATTAACCGAGAACTTAATCACGCTTGTATTATTATTCGCTCGCTATATACGGAAGTTTTTTACCGTCGTTCTTACGAGACTTTTAACCCTATTTATACTTTACTAGATCGCTTGCTTAGCCGCCTCTATAGTTACTACCTTCTCCGTCATATCGTCTCTTATCTAGCTAACATCAATCACTAGCTGTCGTTTATTCTCCTTGTCGACTCTTCCTCTATTCATCGACCTTAAAGGCCTTATACCTAATCCTACCTGCTGTCCGCTGGCTGCGACTGCAGCCTATATATATCTTAACGGCGCTTTAGTCGAACGGGTGTTAAGCTGCGTTTAAAGAGGGTATATAGTTTCACGTAGCTCTACGATCTGGTTTTTAAGATTCTATTGTTCTGCTCGGAATGTTGCGCGGTCGCTTTAAATATCTTTAATAATCTTATTCTAGTTTATAATAATATTGTTTTATTATACTATCGTCTGTTTCAGGCTCGCAATAAGTTCAGCTAGCTCTCCTATCCTGGTACTACCGCTATTAAGAGCTTGTCGAGCAGAGGTTGATACATGCCTAGTAGGTAGTGGTAGTTTATGTTGCTCTAGATATTGCTGTGTACTATTAGGTTTCTTATTCTGCGGTGACAGTAGTACTATAGCTCTACGCTCAGCCTGTATAGATTGGCTCGCTGTTACCCTCGTTGTCGGGGGCTGCTGTAGTATATCAGGTGCCTTTATTATCCGCCTCCTAGTACGTTTTGCTGGCGCAGGGGGTGGTGTTGATGGGTTGTAGTCAGAATCTGACGTCGCTATCGGGGCTTCGGCACAAGGTTCGGTAGTCCGGGCGGACCGCCTTACAGCGGGAACTAGCTAAGCGAGTGTCCGCGGTTTAAGTAAAAGAATGTCCAAGATAAATATCCTCCTTAAGGGTCACCGCATGTGTATATCCCTACACCTTACAAGGTCTTACTACCCTACGTATATGTGTGTGTGTATGTATTCTATTATAGCCATGCACCCTATAAGTATGGGCCGTTATAAAGCGCCAGCTATATACATTCTACTTCCTTATGCCTGCTCCATTTTAAAAGCCAACTATGAGACCTGCTTATCTAATACCTAACCCCATGCTCAACAAAGGAAAGAAAAGGAAAGTAATATACTACCGTATGCAGGACAAGCTATATAGCTAGTTATAGCCTCGCGTCTGCAGGGCATTTCCGGCGTCGTACGCCTCTTAATCGGCAGCGCACTAGCCGAGGCGCGTTTATAGACAGCTCATCATTCTACGCCTACGAGGCAGAAGAGGAGACCCTTAGCTGCCTCCGCTCATCTGCTTCCCCTTTATCTCTACTTGCTTCATCTTGTACCTTTGGTTGTAGCCGCCCTGTACTCTTTGCAAATTCAATCGTCGCTCTAACTGCTTCTATATCCGGCTTCTAGTGCTAAATCGGTCCGTCTATACTCTGCCCGCTTCCCTCTTATCTGCTCGAGTACCCTCCCAGCGCGTATAATAGCTCGCTAAACCGCTGTCCGTGCTGCTGTCGTAGCTTAGCTCTTTACTGTCTCCACCTTCTACACGAGAAGAGAAAGTGTGCTATTGACTCTTTGTATCCACACTCGCATGCCGCGGTATCTACAGCCTTGATCTTGTAGAGATACTCGTTAAGAAACGTCTTACCCGTCCGTAGCTGCGTGATGATAGCCGCTTCGTTACTGTTTAGCTATCGGTATATCTCTACTAACTTGCCTAGATAGAATGCCGCATCAATCTTCCGCGTAAACTTTCCCTTCTCTTCCCACTTTGGTGGAGGCGGTCCTATTATGACGTTGGCTCTTTCCAGTGCCAACCGCATCAGATACTATGGTACTCCGTCTCGCTGCAGTGGCTGCTCGCTTTCTTCTCTCGTTGCTTCCTTCGCCAGTCTGTCTGCCTGCTCATTTCCCTCGATCCCTGCATGTCCTGGGATCCAATATAGCGTAGCGTTGGTCATCCAAAGTTTCTTAATAATCTCTGTCACAGTGACTTGACACGCACTAGCTCGCCAACTACGTACTGATAGGAGCGCTGATTGTGAGTCAGAGAAGATCCTGATGCTTGACGCTGGCATAGGCCGACCGTCTCTATCGAGGGCTACGCATAACGGGCCCCACGGCCAGTTAGCAGCTTCACTGATTGCTAGTAGTTCGGTCAGGTGTGCGTCCGCCTGGTCTGAGCTTGCTACTGTCTTCGAGACGCAAATTTGCGATGGTCTGGCGTACACTCCAATACCTGCCCTACCGTTCCGTACTGATGCGTCTACATATATATCTACCTATCCTGGCTGATAGTCTCCTGCAATAGCTCGTGCCCGCTCTTCGTCCTTACATATTACTACCTCGGGTCGCTCTACCTACGGCGGGCATGCATATGGCTTAACTTCGAGTACTGTGTCTATCCGGACGTCTGCACACATCTCCGCTACCCTTATAAGCGGGGATCGATGCTTCGTATATAGTCGTTGTCGCTTAAGCATCCAGTGGGGATGTAACTGACCCAGCTTATAGATTGAGACCCAGAATGCAATTGTTTGCTTCCTTAGTCTCTGTTCTATAGGGAGCAGGCCTACCTCTACCTCTGCCACGGACAGGGCTACTATACGGAATCCTCTAATCACTGCTTACGCCGTGATCCTCTACGACTGTAAGAGGAGCTACTTTATATCGTGCGTTGCGATTGGGTACCATACTGGCGACGCATAGTCCGCTACTAGTAGTACCGCACTCTACGCCAGCTGCTTAACTACTTTAGGTTGCAGTCCCTTCATCCTGCGTAGCGCTAGCGCTACTTTCGTCGCTTTACCTGCTTTGTCTGCTAGGTGGACCTTAAACCTCAGCTCCTTGTCTAGTGTAACGCCTAGTAGCTTAACTTTATCTTTCGGTACGATCTCCTTTCCTTTGAACTGCAGCGGTATCGTACTATCCCTACCTACCGCTTTATATCGCGTAAGGTGAATAAAACTCGTCTTAGTTGCCTTAAACTAGGCTCTACTAGTGCGCTCCCACTTCTCCAACGTTAGAATTACTTCGTCCTGGATAATCCGTGTATTCTCCTCGGCTGACCGTCCTATAACCCATGCTGAGTAGTCGTTAATAAACGCTATTGAGCTACCGTGTCGTGGAGCGCTCTGCACTAGGTCTGCGTTAAAGAAGAGGAAAAGAATAGGAGCAAGCACGGATCCTTGAGTTGAAAATGTGATTCTTCAAGTGTATCGATTAGCCTATGGGCTTCTAGGGACTTATATACATGTACATTGTTCCAGCCTCCATAGGCAGACAAGCCACAGACTCTATCGTGGCGTATATGCCTACCAGGCATATACGCCACCTCGTCACGTGCTGTTCAGAAACAACTCTCCCACTAACAGCAAGTGGCGAGTTCAGTACAGGAGCTCTTGTCCATCCCAAGTCCGTTTACCAGATTCTCATGAGCGTCCCTCGGGAGCGGTTTTGTGAGGAGATCTGCCAAATTATCTTTAGTACTAACCCTTCGAGTATTAATTCTCCCACTAAGCGTCATTTCTCGCAGGAAATGATATTTCAATTCAATGTGCTTTGTGCGGTCATGTAACTCAGGATTACGAGTCAGCTTGAGTGCAGCATTATTGTCAATCAGAAGCGGGGTTGATGTGGCTTCCAGGACTTTAATGCGAAGGTCGTTGATCATGTTTTAGATCCAGATAATCTCTTAAGTAGCCTTATATCCAGCTATATATTCGGCTTCGCAGGTTGACATTGCCACGGTCCTTTGCCTTCGAGATGACCACGACACAGGACTTCCTGCTAGTTTAACCACGTAGCCTGTTGTAGATCTTCGGGTGTCTAGACACCCAGCCCAGTCTGCATCAACATAAGCATGCAGTTCTCCATCTAGACAGTCCTTCTTAAAATGAAGCCCAAGATCGGGCGTGTATTTTAGATAAGCATAGATATCATCAACTGCTTTTATATGTTCTTCCGTCGGATTCGCGCAAAACCTAGAAACAACTCCCACTACTTCAGCAATATCTGGACGGGTAACTACCATTGCATAATTGAGAGCTCCAACCTTGGATTGATATTGTCGCTGAAATTCAAGAGGCCGGGGGTAACCATTATTCTTAGCCAATTTTAGGTTTGTTCTCATAGGCGTCTTTCGTGGATGGATGCCCTTCAGTCTATATCGTTCGAGAATCTGTTGGATATATGATTCTTGATGTAGATGGACGTCGCCGTTCGGTTTTTGATGCACATGCATCCCCAAGTAATAGGCGCAAAGACCAAGATCCATCATATTAAAACGTAAAGCTAATTGTTCCTTCATAGCTATAATTCGACCCTCATTTATGCCGAAGATGGTGATATCGTCGACATAGACTTCTATAATAAGGTTCTTATCATCTTAAATAAACACGGATGGATCGAAGTTTGAGACTCTCCAACCATTTTCTTCGAGGAAGGCCCTGAGTTTGAAGTACCACTATCTCGGTGCCTGCTTTAGTCCATACAAGGATTTGCACAATTTAAGGACACGATTACTTACTTCAGAATAACCTTCTAGTGGTTCGACGAAGATTTCGTGTTCAAGGTCGCCATTAAGAAATACTGTCTTGATATCCATTTGGTGGCACTTCCAGCCATATCGAGCTTGAAGTGCAAAGAGTATCCGGTAAGATACTAACTTAACAACAGAGGCGTATGTTTCATCAAAATCAAGGCCATATATCTATAAGAAGCCTCGCACGACAAATCTTACCTTGTACCGAGCAACTTTTCCGTCTGAGCCAAGTTTCCACTTAAAGACCCACCGACCGGTGAGTACTTTGCGGTTTGTTGGTCGATCCACGACTTCCCATGTCTTATTTTCCAGCAAGCTGTTGTACTCATCTTGCATAGCTTACTCCCACTGATTCCATTCAGTGGAGGCCAAGGCAGTCTTCCTGTTGTGTGGTTCAGGACCAAGTGAGTTGGCTGAGACTGACATCATACAGATGGTTGGCCTGCTGGCTTCCTCCATGGTGATCTTCCCCTTGTCGGCCGTTTCCCGAAGGGAGACGGGCGACGAAAACGTGGAGGTTGTTAAGCTATTACTCCTGTTAATTTCCCATTCACTTTCCATAGCTTGGAGTTCTTGTTGAGGACGAGCGGGAGCTTGTTGAAGGTTATAGACTTGTCTATCGAGACGCAAAGGTGATAGAGAATGATTTCCTTTCTTGAGGTAGGGTGTAATAGCGAGATTAGCTTGTGGCTCCAATAGCGCAGGGTCGATAAGCATTTCGCTATCCTTGATTTCGAGATCTTCATCAAGGGAGTCATCCAGCGTTTCCCAATCTTCGTCGTCTTCCCCCATCGTCGTGCCTGCCTCTATCATTGGTAGTAGTGATCTCAGATATTAAGGTGGAGGGCCCCGCGGAATACCACGAAAGAAAAAACGTTTATATCCTCCATCATCATCATTAAACTAGAGGCACGTCGTGCCTTCCTTCTTTCTAGAGAATTCCTGCCTTTCAATGCATATATTGCATGGGAACTTATTGTCCGGATAAAAGATGGCGTCAATATTTTGGCCTAGTTCGGCGCAGCGGGCACAGCATTCATGCTAAATACCAAGATTAAGAATTCTGTGCCACATTGATTTGGGGTGAAGATTTTGCTGTATTAGGTGATACACTGCAGTATTCGGATTGACACGGAAACTGCAGGATGTTCTTCCGGACGTTCGACAGTATAGGCAGGGTATTAACTGACATCTTCTAGCACTTCCCTATCTTCGGCTCCCCTGACAGGCAACACACTCCGGATCGTTTAGAGGGGCCAGCATGGAGCACCTGAATCTCCCTTTTTGGCAGGCAATGCATCTAGTTTCCGCTGAGCCCCCCTTACACCATCTCTTCGTCTTTCTGCACTGCTTGCATTTGTCCTTTAGGTCCTGTCTACCCCGTGGGATATTTCCACTGAAAGAGCATTTGTACCTTCTAATCGAGCAGTTCCTGCAAGTATTAGGTTCCTCTATAAGGTAGCACCGGCAGCGCTCCTTGGTACATGCATAGCATTTCTTCTCCGGTGGAAGATAGGTATCTGACCATCTTAGTACCTTGTTGTCCTCGGGCGCGAAAGAGCAAACTCGGCTTACCGACTGGCACTTATCACATCTGGAGTGGGGATTGGATCGTCTGCAGACGGCTCTTACTTGTCGACATTGGTCGCATTTGTCTTATAGTAGTTGTCCCTTCCGCCTGTCGTCATCTGGTGCGAAGGAGCAGATGAGGCCGTATATGTTACAGTGATCGCATCTCGAGGTAGGATCAGTTCGTTTACAAATATAACCATTCTTACGACAGCGTTCGCACTTGTCTTATAGCGGTTAGCCTTAGGGGCATCTTTTCCTTTTCCTTATTGGCGGTGATGCGCTTGGTTTTACATGTCGTACATGGGTGCTACTATTTGATAGGCGTGTGCCTTGCCTGGTAAGTATGTTTACTTGCGGCGTAATTCTATTTCGGGAGTCGTAAACGGCGTAAGCATCGTCCCATGTATCATAGTCAATGCCAGCTTCTAAAAACGCTTTATGTATGGAGCCTATTTCGTGTGCTTCTTCTTGGTTATTATCTGGTTCGATGTCTGAGGGGGTACTTAAAGACTGGCTTTGGGTCTCAGATAGATTGTCTGAATATGGATGTACCTAGTTATTACTGTCCTCCTCAGGGTTACGCACAGTATTATAATCAATCTATACAAAGTAGGGAGAGGTTTTGGAAGTACTTCGGGTTGAGTAGCGAGGGACTTGCGGACCGGTTTGTGTAGAGTTGTATAAACTTCCTGGGCTACTTGCGTACGGTTAGGGGGGTGTTTCTAGGGTCGACTCGTTATCTGAAGCATCGTCATCCAAGGTTATTTCAGTAATTGGAATTCGATTAGAGAGGGTTTCGCCGTCATAGTCGTCGGTCTAGCCTTACCCATCGTCGACACGTGGTGCAGTAACACGTACAACGCGTTTCTTATCTGGGTGCCAGATTCTCAGTAAGGCTTCAGTTTCGAAACCAACGAAATACCCAATCCATCCTCGTGGTTGGAGAAGGGTTTTTTGTCTATGCTCTGGTGGATAGGTAATATAGACCCGACTGCCAAAGATCCGCTCGATGTTAAGGTTTGGTTTGAGTTTATAGAACGCTTCCCACGGCGTTATTTTCCCTTCAAGGGCCCGTAATGGTAATCTATTTTTAATCCAGATTGCATGTGAGAAAGCTTCAACCTACAGTGTTTCTGATAGGGAAACGTTCCTCATTGCTTCTTCTATACGTGTGCCAAGTATCTTGGAAATTGTTAATGAGACGCTATTTGTTGCTTCTTGCAGCATTACTGATACTCGTTCTCTGTCTGTACGAAACCCTCTTTCCGCAACGCCGTTCATATGGTGTATATAGGGCACTGAGTTCTCCAGAGAGATTGCATGTCGCTGGAAACAGTCCCGAAGTTCTCCGTAGAGTGGAAACTCATTGTCAAGTCGGTATGCGCGAATTGTTATATTATTCCGTTTTTCAATAGTTCGGTGAAGGTGTCGAAAGACTTCTAGAATCTTGTCCTTAGTTGCATATCTTGCTGACCAGGTAAAACGAGTTGCATCATCCGTTATAGCCAGAATATATACCGTATTGTCCCATACACTAACTAGATACAGTCCCCACGCATCTGCGTGCATCATTTCCCCTAGATTCATAGCTCGTCGAGTTGCCGGATCTCTAGGGATTCTATTTACTGCTTTGGTGGTAGCGCAGATAGGACAGATAGTACCCAATTTTGCCTGTAATTGTTTGTCAGTCAGATCAATACCATTGCTTACTTTGAGGAGATCCCTCAAGCTCTAAACGCTGAGGTGTCCCATTCGTCTATGCTATTTCCAGACTGGGTCATCGTAATCAAGTAGAGACACAACAAAAGGTAGCTGAACTCCTAGTAGAAGCTGTTGGTCCGGAGTTCGCGTAGAGTCTTCTCCTACTACTTCCGCATCTCTTGTGCTGTTTGCTTATAGTAAGATTGGTTCCCCTTAACTCGGTTGGAGGTCATTTAGGTGTTCTGGTGGGTCGATTTATAGGTGAAAGAGTCCATCAATCAGGCTAGCATGGCCAATTTCAAAACCTTCAGCGGTTCTGATAGATATTCCTTTAATCCCCCAGACTCCTGTAAGCTTTGCTTTTTCAGCAATCCAAGAGAGTGACAGAATGTTGCATCTAGCGTCCTAAGCATAGGCCACATTGTGCAGCTCTAGCTCAACTGGCTCATTACCATCAGTAGTTAGCTGGAGGAGTACAGTTCCAGCTCCTTCGATATACAAGCCACCATTATTTGCAGTTCCAACAGTATATATTATTTTCTGGAATTCAGAAAACCATACTTTATCATTTACAATACAGACATTTGCACCTGAGTCAACAATCCACTTAGAGCTTCGTTCTACTGCGTCATCCTTGAGCAGCATCATCGTTTGTGGATTAAGACCATCTATAAGTCGTGGCCTTCCTGGATACAGAGAGTCACCTGGATTGTTATATTCCGGGACATTGGTTTCGTCCCTCATAGAGGAATGTTTGTCCAGGTTTATTATCTTATCGCTTGATCCGGCATTTGCACATATTACTTCCCATTTATTACGGTGGAGTATAGCAGTGGCTACAATTCTGCCGGGGTGCTTGGGACCATGTTATAACTGAGGTTTGGGGTAATCTTTAGATCCCGTATTTTGGGCAGTATTAACCTGTCTTTTGAACTGTTTCGAGGCTTCCTCGTGTTTATTAAATTTGTTCTCCCTGAGTTCAGGGTGTGCGATCCAGCATTCTGATTCATTGTGGGTGCCCCACTTGTTGCATCCTTCACAGAGTTGTCGGTCTTTTCTTTCTCTTCCCTTGTTCTTTGCTACACTCTCTTTGTTGTCCTTTTCTAACGCCAGTTGTGCCTCTACTCCTAAAAGATGTCCGTGGAGAGTTACCAGGTCGCGTGGAAGGGCAGCTGTTCCAGCCAAGAGGTTCCAGGTATCTAGGAATCTGTTGAAACGGTTCGGCAGGGAGCGTACGACCTTTAATATGAGTTGTTCGTCACTGAAAGTGCCCTCAAGGTCGATGATATCTTGTTGCAGGGTTTTGAGAGTATTGATAAGATCAGATACTGATCCCTTAAACTTGAGTTGTTCGATTTTTCCTAGAGTCATGTCCAGGGCGCGAGCGTCATTCATCTTACAGAGTCCCTTGAGCTTCTCCATTGCCTGCTGTGGGTTCTCTTCATCCTTGATGCATCCTCGAAGGGCTGTGTTGATGGTGGTGGACAGGAGGCCTCGTGCATATCGAAGACGTTTCTGCTGTTTTTCGTATTCGTCGAGATCGAGCTTGTAGAACTGGATGATAAGACTCAGCTGATCGCTTGTTTGAGCCTCTATGCTGCTACCGGTTGGGTCAGCGTCTTTGCCGTTCGATTTCTTAGCTGGTTTAGCTTAAGTCGGAACGCCAGAAAAGGTTGGTCGCGTTGGCTTGTTTTGGATAGTCTCTTCTCCGGTAAGGATGTTCCAGACATTATTTGCCTCGGCGATGAACTTCAGGTCGCGCTTCCATGCAAGGTAATTTTCCTGGCCTTGAAGTACTTCGACCCGTGCTTTAACGGATTCGTTGGTGAGTTTAATGCTAGCTATGGCTGCAAAATTTTGACTTCTTGAAGACCGTATTTGGACTATCACTGAAAGGGTGCGGTATGCACAACCGGGCTCATAACCAGTTGAAAATATGATTCTTCAAGTGTATCGATTAGCCTATGGGCTTCTAGGGACTTATATATATGTACATTGTTCCAGCCTCCATAGGCAGACAAGCCAAAGACTCTATCGTGGCGTATATGCCTGGTAGGCATATACGCTACCTCGTTACGTGCTGTTCAGAAACAACTCCTTGCGGAAGACCTGCCTGCGGAAGACTCTGTACTTCTATTATCCTACCGTTGACAAGAATACATGCTTGTCGTTCTATACAGAAGTCCTGTACCTACTATACAATCTTCTCCGAGATCTGTCACTGCCGCAATCTTCTAATCTCTAGCTCGGTAGCCACATTATTATATGCTCCCTTAACGTCGAACGAAACCAGTAATAGCGTCTTCTTTCCGCGCTAAGCCTTAAATATATCCTCGTAGAGGTACGATAGCGCATACGTTGTTAACCTCTGCTTCTACGCGCCAAAGTGTGTCTTAGGTAAGAGACTATACTCCTCTACTAGGTATGCTATCCTCTCGGCTACCAGCGACTCGAGCGCCTTGCCTAGTATTAGCAGTAGTAAGATTGGCTGGTAGTTGTTAGCTATTGTATAGTCTTTTCTATTTAGCTTCTGCAGCGGTACAATCTTTGCAACCTTCTACTCCTTTAGTACCTTTCCTAGTTCGAGAGATCTCGCGAATAGCTGCGTGATCTCATTACCTAGGACCGGCCACAGCTCTCTCCATACTCTTGCTAGTAGGCCGTCTCTTCCTAGCGCCTTGTCTGGGTTTGCTCTAAAGACGGCTGCTTTTACCTTATACTTAGCTATCGGCTCGCAGTAGAGTTGATTGTATGTTGTTAGCATCTCCTCATACTCGCATGGCGGTGGGCTAGGGAAGAATGCATGGAGCAGCTCTTGTCCTATCTCTTCATCCTCTGTGGCAGTTCCTCCCTCTTAGCTAGTCTTTTGGATTGGTGGTATTCTAGCAAATGAGCTACTTGCCTGGGAGTCCAGATATTTAGCTGCCTTCTATACATTATCATTGTTATTGAGGAATGCTTTCCAGTGTTGCTTGCGGTGCCGTCGGATTGTCCTATAGAAGAGTCTTTTCGCTCTCGTCGCTGTATTGCGCAGTTCTGCATCCTCTCTTCCTTACCGCCGCATCATACATACTCTGTTTCTCCAGTACGTATATGACTTTCTCAGCGCCGTGAGGTCCTCACTCCACCATCGCTTTATGTACCGCGACGGTCTCGCCCTCAGACAGTGCATCTCTACCGCCTTAGTCGCCCACTATGTAAGCTGGCTAGCCATCTCCTCGATGTCTTCTGCTAGAAAGCCTGCTTTCTTCTCTTGCTCAACCGTCTGTCGAGTCTTATCCCACAGCGCGTTCTTAAACAGCAGCTTCTCCTAGCCTTCTTTCTCGTCTATATCCATATGGAAGCGCGTCTATATAGCCCTGTAGTCTGACCTATATTCATGTTCCCAGATCGAGCACTTAACTAGGTCCCCCGCTAACCTAGCTGTTATAAGTATTAGGTCGATAGTCAACAAGCGTCCCGCATCGCTAATAAATGTAGTTAGTCCTACCGGCAGAAGGCTCTATAATGATAGCTCCGCTATAAAGTTAATAATTAGCGCACTATCCTCTTAGCTTACTGTACTATCAATATAACTTCCTCCTTATAGTAGGTTATATCGGTTAAAGTCGCCAGCAACTACTACCTCCGTATACGGGTCGCATAGTCGCTTCTACTATACCAGCCTGTCAATTGCCTGCAGCCTGCTGCTAAGTTCCTCTAAGTTCTCCTCTCTAGTTCTCGTTGACGAAGACATGTCTAGAATATACACCAATACTATTATTAGTTTCCTTCCGCTTATATATACTCGCACAGCTGTAATATCTGCCGAGTCTATATATAACTGTGTAGCCTTAATATCTTTCGATGCCCAGATGCACGTTTAGACTAGATACTATTCTTCTCGTCTACTATACAGTATATATATCGTCCAGCGTGGATTCGTACTATATAGTACCACTTTTCCCTCTTCTAGAAAGTATCCAGGTTCCTGCTCTAGAATAAAGTAAAAGTCGGCTAATATTATATCGTTATAAAGCGTGTATTACGCTTCCCTAGTTCTTTTTATATTTGCCTAAAGGATCCGGAGTTCTCTATTTATAGCATTAACGTGCAAGGATCCTGCCTATCTCTTTCTTAAATTCTGAACATTCTCGATATAATACTTAATACGGGCCTTAGCAGTTAACGCATCGCAGGTTAACTATCTTATAATATAAGTACCCTTCTTGCCCGTATATATCGCATGCCTCTTATCGTATATAGTCTCTTACTCTATATCTAAACCTCCTATACTTATAGTAGGCTACTAGTATATATCGCTCCTTAAATTGTAATACTATAATACCCCCTCTTCTAAACGTTACGCTGTCTAACTTTAGTAACTTCTCAGCCTCCTCCTTTATTGCTACCTTAACTACTGCTAACGTATACTATCCTTTAAGCCTTAGTTACCCTAACTATCGCATCATATATACCTCCACTCCGTTTTCTATGCTGAATCGTTCTATTGCTGACCTACTTATTTTACTACTCTCTATATCTATAGCTAAAGCTACCTTAATCTAGTCTACTTTTATCGGATACTACTTAGGTCCTACTAGTCTTACACCCGGTAGGGTTAGTTTAAGCCAGTCTACTGTTACCTGCCGAACCGCCGCCTCCTTATTCTTATTAACCGAGAACTTAATCACGCTTATATTGTTATTTACTCGCTATACACAGAAGTCTTTTACCGTCGTTCCTACGAGACTTTTAACCTTATTTATACTTTACTAGATCGCCTGCTTAGCCGCCTCTATAGTCGCTACCTTCTCTATTATATCGTCTCTTATCTAGCTAACATTAATTACTAGCTGTCGTTCATTCTCCTTATCGACCCTTCCTTTATTCATCGACCTTAAAGGCCTTATATCTAATCCTACCTACTATCTACTAGCTGCGACTGTAACCTATATATATCTTAATAGCGCTTTAGTTAAATAGGTGTTAAGCTGCATTTAAAGAGAGTATATAGTTTTATATAGCTCTACGATCTAGTCTTTAAAATTCTATTATTCTACTTAGAATATTACGTAGTCGCTTTAAATATCTTTAATAATCTTATTCTAGTTCGCAATAATATTGTTTTATTATACTATCGTCTGTTTCAGGCTCGTAATAAGTTCAGCTAGCTCTCCTATCCTAGTACTACCGCTATTAAGAGCTTGTTGAGAAGAGGTTAATATACGCTTAATATAAGGTAGCGGTAGTTTATATTACTCTAGATATTATTATATACTATTAAGTTCCTCGTTCTATAGTAATAGTAGTACTATAGCTCTGCGCTTAGCTTGTATAGATTAGCTTACTATTACTCTTATTATCGGGGGCTGCTGTAGTATATTAGATGTTTTTATTGTCCGCCTCTTAGTACGTTTTACTAGCATAGGGGGTAGTATTAATAGGTTGTAATTAGAATCTAATGTTACTATCAGGGCTTCAGTATAAGATTCGGTGGTCCGGGCGGACCGCTTTATAATAGAAACTAGCTAAGTAAGTATCTATAGTTCGAGTAAAAAAATGTCTAAGATAAATATCCTTCTTATTAATAATTTAGAAGTTCTTCTTACTACCTTACGTCTCGCTACTCTATAAGCCCTATGTTAGTGCGGCTCGGCTATCCTCCTTACTAGCGGTAGTAAAGGGAAAAAAAAAACTTCTAAATTATTAATAAGGAGGATATTTATCTTAAATATTCTTTTACTTAAACTGCGGACACTCGCTTAGCTAGTTTCTACTATAAAGCGGTCCGTCTAAACTACTAAACCTTATACTAAAACCCTAATAGCGACGTTAAATTCTAACTACAACCTATTAACACCACCCCCTATACTAGTAAAACGTACTAGGAGGCGGATAATAAAGGCATCTAATATACTACAGCAGCCCCTAATAATAAGGGTAATAGCGAGCCGATCTATATAGACTAAACGCAGAGCTATAGTACTACTATTACCGTAGAATAAGGAACCTAATAGTATATAGTAATATCTAAAGCAATATAAACTACCGCTACCTTATACTTCTTAACAAGCTTTTAATAGCGGTAGTACTAGGATAGAAAAGCTAGCTAAACTTATTGCGAGCCTGAAATAGACGATAGTATAATAAAATAATATTATTACGAACTAGAATAAGATTATTAAAGATATTTAAAGCGACCGTGTAATATTCTAAGTAGAATAATAGAATTTTAAAGACTAGATTATAAAGCTATATAAAATTATATACTCTCTTTAAACGCAGCTTAATACCCGTTTAACTAAAACGCTATTAAAATATATATAGGCTGCAATCGCAGCTAGTAAATAGTAGATAGGATTAGATATAAGGCCTTTAAGGTCGACGAATAGAGGAAGAGTCGACAAGGAGAATAAATAACAGCTAGTAATTAATATTAGCTAGATAAGAGATGATATAACGGAGAAGGTAGCGACTATAGAGGCGGCTAAGTAGGTAATCTAGTAAAGTATAAATAGCGTTGAAAGTCTCGAAGGAATAATAGTAAAAGACTTCCGTATGTAGCGAGCGAATAATAATATAAGCGTAATTAAGTTCTTAGTTAATAAGAATAAAGAGGCAGCGGTCTGGTAGGTAACAGTAGACTAGCTTAAACTAACCCTACTAGGTGTAAGGCTAGTAGAACTTAAATAGTATCCAGTAAAAGTAGACTAGATTGAGGTAGCTTTAGCTATAGATGTGGAGAGTAGTAAAGTAAGTAGGTTAGCAATAGAACGATTCGGTATAGAAAACGGAGTAGAGGTATATACGATGCGATAGCTAGGGTAACTAAAGCCTAGAAGACGGCATGCGTTAGTAGTAGTTAAGGTAGTAATAAAGGAGGAGGCTAAGAAGCTATTAAAGTCAGACAGCATAACGTTTAGAGGAGAGGGTATTATAGTATTATAATTTAAAGGGCGACGTATACTAGTAGTCTACTATAAGTATAGGAGGTTTAGATATAGAGTAAGGAACTATATATAATAAGAGGCATGCGATATATACGGGTAAGAAGAGCACTTATATTATAAGATAGTCAACCTGTAATACGTTAACTGCTAAAGCCCGTATTAAGTATTATACTAAGAATATCTAGAATTTAGGAAAGAGATAGGTAGAATCCTTACACGTTAACACTATAAATAGAGAACTCCGGATCCTTTAGGCAAATATAAAAAGAACTAGAGAAGCGCAGCACGCGCTTTATAACGATATAATACTAGCCGACTTTTACTTTATTCTAGAGTAGAAACCTGGATGTTTTCTAGAAGAGGGAAAAGTAGTACTATATAGCACGAATCTACGCTAGACGATATATATACCGTATAGTAGATAAGAAGGATAGTATTTAGTTCGAACGTATATCTAGGCATTGAAAGATATTAAGGCTATACAGTTATATATAAACTTAGTAGATATTACAGCTATATAAGTATATATAAGTAGAAGGAAACTAATAATAGTATTAGTATATATTCTAGACATATCTTTATTAATAAGAACTAAAGAGGAGAACTTAAAGGAACTTAGCAGCAGGCTACAGGTAATCAACAGGCTAATATAGTAGAAGTAACTATACAACCCATATATAGAGGTAGTAGTTACTAGCGACTTTAACCAACATAACCTATTATAGAGAGGAAGTTATATTGATAGTATAGTAAGTTAAGAGGATAGTACGCCAATTATTAACTTTATAGTAGAGCTATTATTATAGAGCCTTCTACCGGTAGGACTAACTACATTTATTAGCGATGTAGGACGCTTGTTAACTATTAACCTAATACTTATAACAGCTAGGTTAATAGGGGATCTAGTTAAGTGCTCGATCTAGAAATATAAATATAGATTAAACTATAGGGCTATATAGACGCGCTTCTATATAGATATAGACGAGAAAGAAGGCTAGGAGAAGCTGCTGTTTAAGAACACGCCGTAGAACAAGATTCGATAGATAGTTAAACAAGAGAAGAAAGTAGGCTTTCTAGTAGAAGATATTAAGGAGATGGCTAGCCGGCTTATATAGTAGGCGACTAAGGCGGTAGAGATATACTGTCTGAGGGCGAGACCGTCGCGGTATATAAAGCGATGGTAGAGTAAAGACCTTACGGCGCTGAGAAAGTCGTATATATACTAGAGAAATAGAGTATATACAATATAGCGGTAAGGAAGAGAGGATGTAGAACTGCGTAATACAGCGACGAGAGCGAAAAGACTCTTCTATAGAACAATCCGACGGTACTACAAGTAATACTAGGAAGTATTCCTTAATAATAACGATAATATATAGAAGGCAGCTAAATATCTGGACTCTTAGGCAAGTAGCTTATTTACTAGAATACTACCAATCTAAAAGACTAGCTAAGAGGGAGGAATTGCTATAGAGGATAAAGAGATAGGACAAGAGCTGCTCTATATATTCTTCCCTAGCCCGCTACTGTATAAGTATAAGGAGACGCCGATAATATATAATTAACTCTACTATAAGCCGATAGCTAAGTATAAGGTAAAAGTAGCCGTCTTTAGAGCAAACCCAGATAAGGCGCTAGAAAGAGACAGCCTACTAGTAAGAGTATAGAAAGAGCTGTAGCTAATTCTAGATAATAAGATTACGCAGCTATTCGCGAGATCTCTCGAACTAGGAAAGATACTAAAGGAGTAGAAGGTTATAAAGATTATACTACTGCAGAAGCTAAATAGAAAAGACTATATAATAGCTAATAACTACTAGCTAATCTTACTACTACTAACGCTAGGCAAGGCGCTCGAGTTGCTGGTAGCTAAGAGGATAGTATACCTAGTAGAGGAGTATAGTCTCTTACCTAAGATATACTTTAGCGCGCGGAAGTAGAGGGTAATAATATATATACTATTATACCTCTACGAGGATATATTTAAGGCTTAGTACGGAAAGAAGACGCTATTATTAGTTTCGTTCAACGTTAAGGGAGCATATAATAATATAGCTACCGAGCTAGAGATTAGAAGATTATAGCAGTGATAGATCCCGGAGAAGATTATATAGTAGGTATAGGACTTCTATATAGAATAACAAGCATATATTCTTGTTAACAGTAAGATAATAGAAGTATAGAGTCTCCCGCAGGCAGGTCTTCTGTAAGAAGTTGTTTCTAAATAGCACGTGATAAGGTAGCGTATATATCTAGTAGGTATATACGCCACGATAAAGTCTGTAGCTTATCTACCTATAGAGGCTAGAATAATATATATATATATAAGTCCCTAAAAGCTTATAAGCTAATTAATATACTTAAAGAATTATATTTTTAACTAGTTATAAACCTAGTTATATATATTATACCCTTTTAGTAATAGTTTAAATATAATCTTTAAGAAGTTAAACTTTTACAGCTATAGCTAGTATTAAACTTACTAACAAATCCGTTAAAGTATAGGTTAAAGTACTTTAAAGCTAGAAAAATTATCTTATATAGAAGTACAACCTAAAATTTATTGCTGAAGTAAATAATGTCTAGAATATTCTTACTAGAGAAGAGACTATCTAAAATAAGCTAATATAACTAATCTTTTCTAGTATTTTAACTTAAGCTAAACTAGCTAAGAAATTAAATAGTAAAGATACTAACCTAACTAGTAGTAGTATAGAGGTTTAAATAAGCGATTAGCTAAGTTTTATTATCTAGTTTTATAAGCTCGATCTCGACGAATATAAAAAATAGTAGAAACATCTTCGATATATATAAAGTTTCCTATCTACTACTATTAATACAGCCCTTTAAGAATGTATTAAAGATAAAGAGAACCTATAATAGGTAATAGAGAAGCTTAAAGGACTCTATAAGATAAATAATACTTACGCTCTAGATATAACTTTAGGAAAAATTAAATAACTTAAGTTTAAGAGATTAGTATCTAATCTTATTAATACTTTTAAAACCCTATAATAAAATATTATTAACCTTAAAAGTACTTTTAATAATAAATAACTTATATTAAAGGTTATATACTCTCTACTAAACCGTTTTAATAGATTCTTAGATACCTAGAACTTCTTAGCTAGAATAGCTACTCTTCTATACAACCTAGTAACTTTCTATAAATATCTTTTAAGAGTAGAGGTATAACTAGTATTAGAAAAGAATAATAAAGAGAATATAGTAAAGAATAAGGGAAGAGAAAGAAAAGACTAATAACTCTATAAAGGATATAATAAATAGAGTACCTATAATAAATTAGAATACTAGATTATACACCTTAAATTTAAGGAGAATAAATTTAATAAATATAAGAAAACTTTAAAATAGTTTAAAAGATAGATTAATACTACCTAAAATATAAGATTTAAATATTATCTTAAACCTTAGTTATAATATAGTTTTAAGTACCTTAGTAGAATTATAGTTACTACTATATTCTACTATAATAAATAGGAAGTAATATATATAAATGCTGGATTAAATAATAAGATAATAACCCTAGATAAATATTCTTTTATAAAGAATGAAACTAATATCCTAGAATATAATAATTTAGGTAACTTTCTATATTTAAGAAGACTATAACTTATAGATAGTTTTAATCTATAAATAATAATACTATTTAAAGATAATATAGTAGAATAAAGCTCTAAGTAGATTATTAACTTAGGTATAAATATTTATATTATAAATAATAAAGTATAGTTTTCTAAATTCTAGAAAATAATATATACTATTAAACTTATAAATAATAGTAGTCTATATATTAAAAGAGCTAGAATTATACTCTTCTAGCTAACTATTAATAGTAATAAACTAGTTAAGCTAGAGCTATATAATATAGCTTATACTTAAAACGTTAAATATAATATTCTATTACTTTTTTAAATTGTTAAAAAAGTAAAGTTTATAGAAGTTTAGAGGATTAAAGAAATATTTATTAAAACTGCTAAAGGTTTTAAAATTAGCTATACTAGCTTAATTAATAGACTCTTTTACCTATAAATTAACTTACTAGAATACTTAAATAACCTCTAACCGAGTTAAAAGGAACTAATCTTACTATAAGTAAATAGTATAAAAGATATAAAAGTAATAGAAGAAGATTCTATATAAACTCTAGATTAATAGCTTCTACTAGAAGTTTAACTATCTTTTATTATATTTTTACTTAATTACGATAATCTAGTTTAGAAATAGTATAGATAAATAGAATACCTTAGTATTTAGAGCTTAAAAGATCTTCTTAAAGTAAATAATAGTATTAATCTAATTAATAAATAATTACAGGTAAAATTAAATACTATCTATCTTATCTATACTACTATTAAAGTAGTAAATAGAATCTCTAAAAATCTAGTAATTTAATAAGCTATAAATCTAGGGGAAATAATATATATAGATATATAGGGACTATATTTAGTTAATATATAAAATAATATAGTATATATTTTAGCTATAATAGATAATATAACTTATTTTACCTAGTTGGTAAAATATATAACTAAAGATAAGATTCTAGAAGTTTTTTAACACCTTTACTAAACTATTAAAAAATAGAATAATATAATAATTTATATATACTAACTTAATAATAAGTTTCTATTTTATAGAGAACTTTAGAACTAATTCTAGTAATATATAATCTCTTTAGAGAACTTAGTACCCTATATATACTATATAAATAGTATTGTGGAAAGAGGTTTTTATATAGATAGAGAATAAATATTAGTAATACTATAAGAAGTAATAAATAATATTTTATTAATAATTTCCAAAATACTTAGTATATATATAAAAGAAGTAATAAGGAATATTTTTCTATTAGAAATACTATAGGTTAAAGTTTTCTTATATATAATCTAAATTAAAAATAGATTACTATTATAGGCCTTTAAAGGGAAAATAATACTATAAGAAGCGTTTTATAAATTTAAACTAAACTTTAATATTAAGTAGATTTTTAGTAGTTAAGTCTATATTACCTATTTATTAGAGTATAGATAAAAAACCCTTCTCTAACTATAAGGATAGATTAGGTATTTTATTGGTTTTAAAACTAAAGTTTTACTAAAAATCTAATATCTAGATAAGAAACGTATTATATATATTACTATATTATATATTAATAATAGATAAGGTTAAACTAATAATTATAATAGTAAAATCCTCTCTAATCGAATTCTAATTATTAAAATAACTTTAGATAATAATATTTTAGATAATAAGTTAACTCTAGAAATACCCCTCTAATTATATATAAGTAGCCTAGGAAGTTTATATAATTCTATATAAACTAGTTTATAAGTCCCTTACTACTTAATTTAAAATATTTTTAAAACCTCTTTCTACTTTATATAAATTAATTATAATACTATATATTATTTTAAAGAGGATAGTAATAATTAAATATATTTATATTTAGATAATTTATTTAAGACCTAAAGCTAGTTTTTAAATACTCTCTTAGATATTAAACTAGATAATAATTAAAAAGAAGTATATAAAATAGGCTTTATATATAAAGCGTTTTTAAAAACTAATATTAACTATAATATATAGGATAATACTTATATCGTTTACAACTCCTAAAATAGAATTATAATATAAGTAAATATACTTACTAGATAAGGTATATATCTATTAAATAGTAGTATCTATATATAATATATAAAATTAAGCGTATTACTACTAATAAGAAAAAGGAAAAGATGCTTTTAAGGCTAACTACTATAAGATAAGTATAAACGCTATTATAAGAATAGTTATATTTATAAATAAACTAATCCTACTTTAAAATATAATTACTATAATATATATAGCTTTATCTACTCCTTTATACTAGATAATAACAGGTAGAAGAGATAACTACTATAAGATAAATACGACTAATATTAATAAGTAAGAGCTGTTTATAGATAATCTAATCTCTATTCTAGATATAATAAGTACTAGTTAGTAAGCTAAGTTTACTCTTTTACGCCTGAGGATAATAAGATACTAAAATAGTTAGATACTTATCTTCTACCGGAGAAGAAATACTATATATATATTAAAGAGTACTACTAGTATTATCTTATAAAAGAACTTAATACTTATAGGAACTGCTCGATTAGAAGGTATAAATACTCTTTTAGTAGAAATATTCTATAGGGTAGATAGGACCTAAAGAATAAATGTAAGTAGTATAGAAAGATAAAAAAATAGTATAAAGGGGGTTTAGTAGAAACTAGATATATTACCTATTAAAAAGAGAGATTTAAGTATTTTATACTAGCCCCTCTAAACAATCCGGAGTATATTATCTATTAGAGGAGCTGAAGATAGAGAAGTGCTAGAAGATATTAGTTAATGTGAAGGTCCCGGCCTGTGGCTCGGTCCCGTTCCTGCGATGCTATGATGGTAGTTGCCCTTATGCGACCCTGCACCTGCCTGGACTAAAGTAAGCGAATAATATGTATCTCACCACCGTGTACCTTCTCTTCTCTTTCTCTAGCTTTAACAATAATGGATTCTCATTGTGTCTGATCCCATTGTGTCCTCAGACCTTCTCAATTTGTTAAAGCTCATACTGCACTAGATTCTATCTTAACCGCTGAGCAGACCTGCCACCGTACGAAGTTATGGACCAAAACGGACCGGTAGAACAAGGATTCGATATGGCGACTGTACAGAGACAGTTCGCTGAAATGGCAGCCAGGCTGGAATGCCTAGAGAAAGAAAAGCAGTAATGGCAACTTAAAAGAATAAGCCTTCATCGGAAGCTCGAGGAGCAACTGAATGAGCATTCGGCCCCTAAGGGGAGCGTCTCGCCGACCACACTATCGACAACTGCTAAGCCTATTCGTACGAAAGCTATACTTAACAAGCCGGACAAGTTCTAAGGAGACCGTAAAGCGTACCCTATTTGGAAAAGCAGCATGAAGACCAAGATCCGCATCGACGGTTCATCCATAGGCTTAACAGACACGACGGTAGCAGCCTATATAGCATCGTTTTGTAAGAGTGACGCTAGAATGTACCTTCAGTCGTACGAAAAACGTATTACTGCAGGCACCCTTACCTATAACAAATTCTAGACAATCATGGACATACGATATAATAACCCCCACCGTCAGAAACGAGCCGGGATCGAGTTTAAAACCCTGAGACAAGGCAATAAGACCTTTGTTGAGTTCCTAGTCGAATACGATCGTCTCTCCATAGAAGCGTCGTACGACTCTCACCCAGACCAAGTTAAGATACAAGATCTAGAAGGGAAGATTTGTCCCGAGCTCCGCCAATTAATAATTAGCAGCGTTAGCAAGGAAGACTTTACGTCATACGCGACCTTCGTACAGAAACTTCACATTCTTAATAACCGTCTTAAAGCAGCTAAACTCGATGGCACTTTCATATAGCCCTTCGGTTGGGGGAAGACCAGTTGGATAAGGGACAGCCAGGGACAGCTACTTACGCCGCTCCCGCAACCACAACTATTAGCTACTGTCAACGATACTATAGACTGGACGCTAACAACTAATCGCGGACTCGTACGGCGCCTAGATATAAGGCCTCAGCTACCAGAGAAGATGAGGAATATTACCGAGAAAGAGCTGAAGGCTTAGAAATAATAGAATACCTGTTTTACCTGCAGAAATGGGGGTTACTTTGCCTAAAGCTGCTGCTACGCTCCGCCCAGGAACAGTGTATAGTTTAATTAGGCTCGTACGATGCCGCTAGAGCCTGTTTAGTATAATAAGAAATGCAGAGATATAGCCCAAGTTAATAGGACAGGAAAAGTGTTGCTCTAAACGGAAGTCGGCGCTTAGAGCTATAAAAAGGGCAGGCGAATAAGCAAGTACTAGATGAATTTGATCAATTTCGGATAACTAGCGCTCTATTTACAGCCCCTACACTACTTAATAACACCTTTAGCCTTCTCGCCTTAATAGATGATAGCTGTAACTCATATATAATAGTCGAGAAAAGGATTATACGAAAGGCTAGACTAGAATACCTCCGCCTCCTAACGCTATTAACGGCCTTATCATTCAGCAACTTCTCGGCTGGAATTATTAAGGAGGTGGCTATTATTAACTCGCTAAATGTAGGCGGAAGTCGGGCAGGTCTAGGTCGGGTATTTACTTACGTAGTCCTAAGGATAGAAGGAGATTATAGTATAATCTTAGGACGCTTATAGAGGCAAAGTAAGGACGCAATTATTAACCCAAAAACGGAAATCCTATATATTCATAGAACGGGGGTAATCGTACGAAACCAGGAGCTTTAGAAGTAGTAATACACGGCTAATATTACCCAAGTCTCAGTATATACTTTCTCTACTATAGCGAAACGCTATAGGAGACGCCTATAAGATTCCCTTACTAAGCTACCCTACATTTTCACCGTCAGTATAGCCGACATTTAGAAGGCTCTAGAAAATAAGCCGAAGACGGACCCTCGTACGAAACTCCCTAAGGAATATATACAGTAGCTCTATGCCTTTAATTAATAGGAAGCCGATAAGCTACCGCCTTCAAGACCAGGAGTAGACCATATAATCGAGCTGGAAGGGAAAGATAGAAGCCCTTTAAGGATCCCCTCAGGTCCTTTATATAGAATATTACAGGAGATGCTCCTTGTCCTTCAGAAGACCCTGATAGAGCTCTTTAATAAAGGATTTATTCGGGTCAGCAACTCCCTAGCTATAGCACCAGTCCTATTTATATGAAAACTAGGGGGTGGCTTCTACTTCTATATTAACTACCGCGCCCTAAATGCTATCATATAGAAAGACTACTACCCTCTACCTCTAATCCGAAAAACGCTGAATTAAATTAGTTAAGCTAAGTAGTTTATAAAACTTAATATTATTGCTGCATTTAATAAGATTCGAATTAAAGAAGGAGACGAGTAGAAGATAATATTTACAACCCGCTACGGTTTATATAAGTAGCTAGTTACACCCTTTAGCCTTATAAATGCTCTAAGTACCTTCTAACGGTATATTAATCGTACAATCTAGGAGTATTTAAGCGACTTTATCTCAGCATACTTAGATAATATCCTTATATATACGGACGGCTCCCTGCAAGACCATCGGCGCCACGTTAAAGTAATCCTTTAAAAGCTGATAGATGCTGGCCTCTAACTCAATATTAATAAGTGCGAATTTAAGGTCTATACAATAAAATATCTCGGCTTTATTATTAATACGGAAAAAGATATCCGAATAGACCTATAGAAAGTTAAGACAATCTAGGACTAAGAAGCGCCTATATTAGTTCGCGGTATATAGAGCTTTTTAAGCTTTATAAACTTCTACCGCTAGTTTATTAAAGAATTTTCTAAAGTAGTTACTCTACTAACAGCTCTTACCCGAAGGGAATAAGAGAAGAAACAGTTTTAACTCGATAATCGGGCACTTACCGCCTTTAATCACCTAAAGTAATACTTCGTACGAGCGCTAGCGTTAGCCTAGTATAACCCTAAAAGGGAAACGATTCTAGAGTATAATACTTCTAGCTGGTATACTAGAAGCACGTTTCTATAATACGATAATAAAGGAGTTCTACAACCTATTATTTTTATATTAAAGCGAATACTTCTTATAGAGTATAACTATCTAATTTACGATAAGAAATTACTAGCAGTTATATAATGCCTTAAGGAATAGGAGGAGTCCTTAAAACTACTTACGCACTTTACAATTCGTATAGATTACTACAACCTAAAATACTTTACTAAGGTATAAAGGCTCTCTAAGTACTAGGTAAGGTAGGCGGTATTCTTTACCCAGTTTAACTTCTAGTTTAAATATAAGCTGGGCAAGCTTAATATTCTAGCTAATACTCTCTCGCGTCGCGATTAGGATCTCCTAAAAAAAGCTGATAATAAGCAGATCTAAGAAAGGATTAGCCAACTCTTCGGACTGTTTAATTTTAAGGATAGGGTTTATACAGCCCCTATACGAACTAGAAACTAGCGTACTAAAGATACTCCTAATAATTAGATAGAGGTAGTTGCCCCGGAAGACTCTACATTAGGGGAGGAATCCATAGATAAAGGGGAGTCTATAACTAAGACATCGTACGAGGAGCAGTAAACACTAATAGAGACCTTATAGTAAGATGCTTAAGAAAAAGATAAGACGTACGCTGCACTTCTTCGCACTACTAAAGTAGGGGAGAGAATACTTTTAGAAACCCTCCGTTACCTTAGGATTAGCCTATCTAACCTCTCAGTCCTAGGAAATAGATTAATGTGGAGAGAACGCGCTTAAATTTCTAAGAGCGAGTTACTTTGTATAAAGCTAATCTAAGAGACTTACGACTCTTACTTAGCTGGCCACTCTAATAAGAATATTATAATTAGGTTGATATTACAGCGCTATTTTTAGCCTAGAATAGCGGCGGACATTAAACGCTTTATACGAAATTGCTACTCTTATAGTAGAAATACAGTTTAGCGTTCTAGAAAAAAAGGCCTGCTGCATCCTCTTCCAGTCCCTAAGAGGGTATAGTTAGAAATTTCAATAGACTATATTATTAACTTACTAAGAACCGCATATAGTAATAAATATATCCTTATTATTACGGACCGTTTAAGTAAAGGAGTACTCTTTATCGCCGTTCCAGACCTTAAGAGCTAAATATTAGCTAATAAGTTTATTAAGTATTTTATAGCACATTACGGGCTCCTATAAATAATAGTCTCTAATAGAGGAGAGTAGTTTATATAAGGCGTATAGGCACGCGTCTACCGAATTCTTAAGATTAAGTAAAGGCTATTAACAGTATACTATCCAGAGACCGACGGAAGTATAGAGCGTATAAACCAGCTACTTAAAGAGCTTCTCTGCTACTATTATAACTACTACTAGAATAACTGGGATCTATAGCTACTACTAGCTCAGATCGCCGTTAGTACTAGGAACGCTTCCTCTACAAGAGTCAGCCTATTCTTTCTTACTTATAGCTATTACCTGAACTTGGGAGAGTCCGTACAACTAGAAGAGGAGCTGCTAATAGAGCAGCCTAGAGACCCTATTCACGCAGTAAAATAGATTATTAGTAAACTAAAAAACTGCGTCGAATTCGCGCAAGTAATAATAGCCTACGTATAATAGTAGCAGTAAGAAATTTATAATCGTACGAGGGATCCTATACTATAATACTAATTAGAGGACAAAGTTTAGCTTAACATGCGTAATATTAAGATGGATCCTGTAAGGAAAAAGAAGCTCTATAAGCTCTATTAATAATATACAGTTATTAAGACTGTTGGACGAAATATATACCGACTAGACACCCTATTAGGAATTCATAACATCTTCTATACAACTCTACTTTGCCCTGTTACTTAAGACCCGTTACCAAGTTAAATACAGGACGACTATTAACCAGCGCTAATCAGCGTTGGAAACGAAGATAAATGGGAGCTTGAGAAAATCCAAGACGTACGAGTGATTAGTAAGAGGGGAGGCGGCCTAAAACAGCAGTTCCTTTGTAAGTAGACTGGTTATACTACACCCTTATAGAATGACTAGAGCGACTGTAAAGATATAATCGCTCTAGGAGAATTCAAACGGGATACAGGGCGGAACTTTACTAAAGAACTACTTGTCCGTACAATTTAGCACTAGAGGAAGAGGAGGAGGAGGAGGGGAATATTGTAAAGGTCCTAGCCTATAGCTTAGTCCCGTTCTTGCGATGCTATAATGGTAGTTGCTCTTATACGACCCTATATCTGCCTGGACTAAAGCAAGCAAATAACATATATCTCACCACCGTGTACCTTCTCTTCTCTTTCTCTAGCTTTAATAATAATGGATTCTCATTGTATCTGATCCTATTATATCCTCAGACCTTCTTAGTTAATACCCTACTTATACTATTAAATATCTAGAAGAATATCCTATAGTTTTCGTATTAATCTAAATACTATAGTATATTACCTAATATAATAAAATCTTTACCCTAAATTAATATAGTATAGAATTTTTAATCTTAGTATTTAATATAAATACTATACCTACTACGCTAAACTAGGTTAAAATATTAATACTATCTTTTATCTAGATAATAAGTTCCTATATAATATATATATTAAAAGGTAGGAATTCTCTAGAAAGAAGAAAGGTATAATCTATTTTTAGTTTAATAATAATAATAGAGGATATAAACGTTTTTTCTTTTATAGTATTCTATAAGGTCCTTTACCTTAATATTTAAGATTACTACTACTAATAATAGAGGTAGGTATAATAATAGGGGAAGATAATAAAGATTGGAAAATGCTAGATAACTCCTTTAATAAAGATCTTAAAATTAAGAATAGTAAAATACTTATTAACCCTACGCTATTAGAGCTATAAGCTAATCTTACTATTATACTCTACCTTAAGAAAGGAAATTATTCTCTATTACCTTTACGTCTTAATAGACAAGTCTATAACCTTTAATAAGCTCCTACTTATCTTTAATAAGAACTCTAAGCTATAGAAAGTAAATGGGAAATTAATAGAAGTAATAGCTTAATAACCTCTACGTTTTTATTATCTATCTTCTTTTAGAAAATAGCTAATAAAGAGAAGATTACTATAGAGGAAGTTAGTAGGCTAACTATCTATATAATATTAGTCTTAGCTAACTTACTTAGTCCTAAACTATATAATAAAAAGACTACTTTAGCTTCTACTAAATAGAATTAGTAGGAGTAAGTTATATAAGATAAGTATAATAGCTTACTAGAAAATAAGATATAGAAAGTTATAAATCAACTAATAAATTGTAAAATACTTACCGGTTAATAGATCTTTAAATAGAAACTTAGCTTAGATAGAAAAGTTACTTAGTATAAAATAAGATTTATTATATAAGGCTTCTTATAGATATATAGCCTTAATTTCGATAAAATATACGCCTCTATTATTAAGTTAGTATTTTACTAGATACTCTTTATACTTTAAATTTAATATAACTAGAAGTACTATTAAATAGATATTAAGATAGTATTTTTTTAATAGTAACTTTAAATATAAAATCTTTATTAAACTACTAAAAGGTTATTTTAAAGTAAGTAATTATATTCTTAAATTATATAAATTCTTATATAAACTAAAATAGGTATTAAAATAATAGTACTTTAAACTTAAAACTTTTCTTAAAGAAAATAGTTAGAGAATCTTAAATTTTAATCTATCTATATTTATTTAAGATAATAAGAACTTTATTATAGAAGTTTATATTAATAATATTACTATTTTTAGTATAAATAAGAGTTGAATTATAGTTATAAAGGAATAATTAGCTTTATATTTTAATATAATAGATCTTAGTCTTTATACCTATTATATAGGGATATATATATTATAAAAACTAAATAGTAATATCTATCTATATTAAGAATTATATATCTAATAGATTTTTAAATAATATAAACTAAAGGGTATTTATCTATAAAAGACGCCTATAAAAATAAACCTAAAATTAGCTAAAAATAATAGTTACCTTTAACCTCTTAAATTTTAGTAATAATATTAATCTAAGGTTAAAGGTCTTAATTATATAATAGTAGTTATCTATCTAAATATTATTAAAGTAGTAGAAGTTATTTTTAGATTTTACACGAATCTAATAGAAGAATATATAAAAGTAGTTAATAATATCTATATTTATCTAAAATATACGCTTAATCTTAAACTTTATTTTAAAAAAAACTATCTAGATAGAGAATTATATACTTATATTAATATAAACTAGACTAGGTATCTAAATATCTAAAGATCTATAATAGGCTATATAATTAAACTAGTAGGAAGTTCTATATTATAATTATCTTAAAGGTAAAGAACTATAATAATATTAACCTATAAAGCTAAATATATAGTTAAATATAAGACTATTTAAAAGATTATTTAGATCTAAAATATAATTAATAATTTTTATATTAAAGTCTTAGAAGTTATATTAACTCTACTCCTAATTAATAATAATACTATATTTAAGCTAACTTATAATTTTAAATTATATAACTATATAAAGTATATTAAATTAAAATATTATTTCCTATAAGAAATAATACTTAATAGAAGAATTAATACTTAAAGGGTTAGTACTAAAGATAATTTAGTAGATCTCCTTATAAAACTGCTCCCGAGGGACGCTTATAAGAATCTAGTAAATGGACTTAGGATGGACAAGAGCTCCTATACTAAACTCGCTACTTGCTATTAGTAGAAGAGTTGTTTCTAAATAGTACATAACGAGGTAGTGTATATACCTACCAGGTATATATACCACGATAGAGTCTATAGCTTGTCTGCCTATAGAGGCTGGAATAATATATATATATATAAGTCCCTAGAAGCCTATAGACTAATCGATATACTTAAAGAATTATATTTTCAACTTAAGGATCCGCGCTCGCTTCTATTCTTTTCCTCTTCTTTAACGCAGACCTAGTGCAGAGCGCTCTACAACACGGCAGCTTAATAGCATTTATCGACGACTACTCAGCATGGGTTATAGGACGGTCAGCCGAGGAAAATATACGGATTATCCAGGACGAAGTAATTCCGATGTTGGAGAAGTGGGAGCGTACTAGCGGAGCCCAGTTTAAGGCAACTAAGACGAGTTTTATTCACCTCACGCGATATAAAGCGGCAGGTAGAGATAGTATAATACTACTGCAGTTTAAAGGAAAGGAGATTATACTAAAAGGTAAAGTTAAGCTACTAGGCGCTATACTAGACAAGGAGCTAAGGTTTAAGGTCTACCTAGTAGATAAAGTAGGTAAAGCGACGAAAGTAGCGCTAGCGCTACGTAGGATAAAGGGACTGTAACCTAAAGCAGTTAAGCAGCTGGCGTAGAGTATAGTACTACTAGTAGCGGACTACGTGTTGCTAGTATAGTACCTAATCGCGACGTACGATATAAAGTAGCTTCTCTTATAGTTACAGAGGATTACGGCGCAAGTAGTAATTAGAGGATTCCGTATAGTAGCCCTATCTATAGCAGAGGTAGAGACAGGCCTGCTCCCTATAGAACAGAAACTAAGGAAGTAAACAATTGTATTCTAGGTCTTAATCCATAAACTGGGTTAGTCACATCCCTACTAGATGCTTAAGTAATAACAACTATATACAAAGCATCGATCCCTGCTTATAAGGGTAGCGGAGATGTATATAGATGTCCGGATAGATATAGTACTCGAAGTTAAACTATATATATGCCCGCCGTAGGTAGAGCGACCCGAGGTAGTAATATATAAGGATAAAGAGCGGGCACGAGCTGTTATAGGAGACTACTAGCCAGGACAGGTAGATATATATATAGACGCATTAGTACAGAACGGTAGAGTAGGTATTAGAGTATACGCTAGACTATCACAAATTTGCGTCTCGAAGACAGTAGCAAGCTCAGACCAGGCGGACGTACACCTGACCGAACTACTAGCAATTAGTAAAGCTGCTAACTAGCCGTAGGGCCCGTTATATATAGCCCTCGATAGAGACGGTCGGCCTATACTAGCGTCAAGCATCAGGATCTTCTCTAACTCACAATCAGTGCTCCTGTTAGTACGTAGTTAGCGAGCCAGCGCGTGTTAAGTTACTATAACAGAAATTATTAAGAAACTTTAGATAACTAACGCTACGCTATATTAGATCCCAGGACATACAGGGATTAAGGGAAACGAGTAGGCAGATAGACTGGCGAAGGAAGCAACGAGAGAAGAAAGCGAGCAGCCACTACAGCGAGATAGAGTACTATAGTATCTAATGCGGTTGGCACTGGAAAGAGCTAACGTGATAATAGGACCGCCCCCACCAAAATGGGAAGAGAAGAGAAAGTTCACACGGAAGATTAATACGGTATTCTATCTAGGTAAGTCAGCAGAGATATACCGACAGCTAAACAGCAACAAGGCGGCTATTATCACGCAGCTACGGACGGGTAAGACGTTCTTTAATAAGTATCTCTATAAGATTAAGGCTGCAGATACTGCAGCATGCGAGTGTAGATACAAAGAGTTAATAGCATACTTTCTCTTCTCGTATAGAAGGTGGAGATAGTAAAGAGCTAAGCTATGACAGCAGCACGGACAGCGGTTTAGCGAGCTATCATACGCGCTGGGAGGGTACTCGAGTAGATAAAAGAGAAGCGGGTAGAGTATAGACGGACCGATTCAGCATTAGAAGCTAGATATAGAAGTAGTTAGGGCGACAATTGAATTTGCAAAGAGTACAGGGCGGCTACAACCAAAGGTACAAGATGAAGCAAGTAGAGATAAGGGGGAAGTAGATAAGTGGAGGCAGCTGAGGGTCTCCTCTTCTGCCTCGTAGGCGTAGAATAATAAGCTGTCTATAAACGCGCCTCGGCTAGTATGCTGCCGATTAAGAGGCGCACGACGCTGGAAATGCCCTATAGACGCGAGGCTATAACTAGCTATACAGCTTATCCTACATATAGTAGTATATTACTTTCCTTTTCTTTCCTTTATTAAGTATAGGGTTAGGTATTAGATAAGCAGGTCTTATAGTTAGCTCTTAAAATAGAGCAGGCATAAGGAAGTAGAATATATATAGCTGGCGCTTTATAACGGCCTATACTTATAGGGTATATAGCTATAATAGAATATATATATATATATATATATATATATATATATAGAGTAGCGAATTCTATAGAAGTATTAATTAAGTTAGTTAACGAGAGGTATAGCTAGGTTAAAGCTGGTTAATACATGTTAGCTGACTAAAGTTTATCTTTATACTACTCCTAATCCTAAGCCGGATTAACTTATCTTCTAGAGCGTTTATGCGTTATGTACAGCCCCAGATTAATAGTAAATTACTATCTTATATTAGTTAGAATCTATAGTTCGCTTCTACTAGAAGTGCTAATTAATATAGCAGCCTGTTATGAATTTACCCGCCTTAATAGGGCTAGAATCTGGAGTAAAGTAGGTAGGTATAGATAATAGATAATAATGGAAATGATTAAAGCTAGAGCGGAAAACCTAGTAGAATAAAAAAGAGGACTAAGAATAAGACGATAGACTGAAAGTTCTCGGCGTTAGTACTAGTATAGATATTATAGAGCAGCTTACCGGGCCTATTAATACTTAAGATATAAGAACAATCAAATTAAATTAAATCGAATTTATCTATAATAGCACGCGTAAGGCTAATAAAAAGTTCTAAGTATTAGAGAAAGACTCTAAAGCTTAGATAAAATTATTTACGAAAATTTAGAATAATAAGAATATATAGTTAATACTATAGGGGGAGAAATCTATTATACCTTAAAATAAAATACTATATAGATTAGGCTGGGATATAAGAATACGAACGTAATTTTTAGTAAGAGTAAATTATAGATATTTAGAATTAGCTATAATAGATTATTCTTATAAATCTATAGTAATATTTATCGTACGTATAGGTTTTCTAATTACTGTAAGTTAAAGTACCCCTTATTTATCTCGCTATATAGAATATCTCGCTATATAGAGATATACCTTATATATTAGCGTATACTAATTTGTCTATAAAAAGTTCTTATAAAACTAGAAGTAATAAACTAAGAGTAAAAAGAAATAAAAATAATTAATTAAGGCGCGAAATTAAGTAAATTATAAGTTAAGTTCTTATAAAGAGCCCCTCTTATAGCGCTTATAGCTCTTATACAGCAGATTTTAATCCTTAAGATTAAGTATTAAAGACTCCTTTTAAATATATAGTAATAGATAAATTCTTCTTAAATTTCTTTTAAAGTCTCTAGTTTACTTCTTTTAAACGCTCTAATTCTATTTCTATATACCGTTAGTATTCTAGTTTAGCTGATACTTATATTTTCAATTCCTCTATTACGTAACTTAATAGGGCGTTCTCTTTTTATAGCTAATTAACTAAAATACTAAAACTAATCTCTATTTTACTAATAGTAGATACTATAATATTATTTAATATATCTAAGCTATTAGTAGAATTTTCTTATTTAGCTAGAATAGCTTTAAAAGTCTTTTTAATACTATTATATAGTTCTTTATATATACTAATAGAATAATCGCTTATATTTTTCGAGAATAAGTATTTTTTTTTAGGGAGAAATCTCTAAGTATATAAATTATCTAGGCTAGAAAGGAGATAAACCTAAGCTAGCTTTATAATAATACTAAACCTCTTTTTTAAAACTTATTAACTTTCTTAAATATAGAAGCTAGTTTATATTATATATATATATTAATAGTTCCTTATAGTATTTTATCCTTTACTCTTATTATTCTAGATTACTTATATATATTAGAGCTATAGCTTAATAGAGAATTTAGATTACTATAGAGATAAGTTATATAATTTCCTTCTTAAAATCCGCGTTATATTCCTATTATTTAGAGTACTAAAATAGCCTCTTATTATTATTAGGAATATTTTAAACGCTTAACTATAACTAGCTATAAAATTCCTATATATAGAATAGAGACTAATTTTAATTACTATTAAAAGCTATAAACTTAGTAATATAATAATTATTCTAGCTAAACTAATATAATAGTATAGAATAAGTTTAGTAATTATTAATAATATTAATATATACGTAAATTCTATATTACTTAAAAGTTAAAATATTTTAAACCTATTCTAGAAAATAGAGGCTTTTATTATATTAGAAGGAGGTTAGATATAAATTACTATAGTAATATTATTAAAGATATTAATATTACTTTATTTAGTTCTATTAATATTATTAACTAGAAGTTTTTAATAGTACGGTTAAAAACTAACTAGGCTAAGCTACTCTAAACCGTTCTCACTATATACTCTATACTAGCTACTTAAGTAGCAGTTAAATTTACTATTAGTATTTTTAAATATAGGTGTATTAATATTTTAAATAATAAATAGTTAAATCTATCTATCTTTCTACTCTTACTTTATATATTTAAAACCTTATCTAATTATAATTCTAAAAGTATCTAGTACCTATATATCTTAATATTTAGCTCCGCTATTATCTATAAATAGCTTACTAACCTATTTTCTTTACTCTATTAGTCTTTTAAACGCGCCTACAGCCCTTTTTAATAGGTACTATAAGCTAAGTACTATTAACCGCTCCGGCCTATAATAAACCGTTACTTACTATAGTAGAAGAATAATAAGGAATAATAGTCCTAACTAGGTAAATTTAGTATAGTAAAAATAATATATATTAGATAAAAATAATATAGAGAATATTATCTCTATAGATAATATAATAATACTATTATCCCGTCCTCTATTTATTTAATACTAGCCTAAATACTTCTATATAATTTAGAAAGTCTAAGTTAAATCTAGTAATATATCTAACTAAAACTTTATAGGTTAAACTAGTATCTATATATTAACTAGTAATAATAAATTACTAAAGCTCTAATATAATTTCTATACTACCTATACTTAATATTAACTATATATTAAGACTATTTAAATCTATAAAAACTTTCTATATACGCCTACTTTATTACTATAATCTAAGTAGAATATTCTACTAATATTTAACGTCTAATCCTTCTTAGCGAAGTTTTCTATACTATCTAATTAACCTATTTATTAGCTTATTATTATCTAGATAGTTATTAGCATCCCTATCCTCCTTCTAATATTATATCTAGTAATCTAGCCTTTATAGAGGTCTAGGTTAAGTTAGATTAGTTCTATAGAAGTTATAAAGCTTATATAGACTATTCTTAAAATTAACTACGTTATACTACTTTAGATTATTATTATAGTTAAACTATTTTATATAGTATTTAAACCTTCTTCTAAAAATATAAACCCTTAGAACTTATTTAACCTTATATTTATCTTCTTTATCCCCTTAAGTAGAGGGGGTTAAGTTAGACTAGAAGGGTGTTACTAGAGTATATTTATACTAAAATTTAGAGTATAGTTTCTTATAAAAGTTTATACTCTAGAAATTATTATTTTACTTATTTACCTTAGTATCTATAGTCTCTAAAAACGTAGTATTATCTATTTATCTATTAGATTTTATAGCTAATTACTCTTTAGATAGTTAATCTTACTAATATACTCCTAATTATTAGCTCTATTACTAAAAGTATTTTTATTATTAAAACTATTCTTTAATTTACTATATTATAAAAATAGTAGTATATTATCTTTACTTTTATTTTAATCTAATATAATTTTTAAGATTAGTAAAAAGTTTAAGGTAGTAGAAGATAGGGTTTTAAATAGAGTAGGATAGAATATCGACCTCTTCTCTTAGTTCTAAAATATATTACTTTTATTAACAAATTTATATTTTAAATCTTCCTTCTATTTTAATAGCTATCTTCTACTAATATATATCTACTTAGCTAGTCCGGTTCTCTTTTTACCTACTAATCTAGGCTTTTTAAAAGTACTTCTAAAATTAATATAATAGATATTTTTAAGATAAAACTAGAGCTCTTATAATAATATAAATAACTCTCTATAATAAAGCTTATATAGAAAATATACTAGTAACTTAAAATCTTTAAAATACTAATTATAGATATAATTTTTCTATTTAGCTATTTTAGAGAACTACTATATTTGTATTTTAGAGAGTAGAAACTTATTACTTAAATAGTTAGGATAGAACTCTAGAATAGTAAACGTTTCTCTATAAATTAGTAGGTTATATTATATAAGAATTATTTTAGGCTTATCTAAATAGACTTAATAATAAGTATTCTATTTTTTTTAGTTAATAAACTATCCGCTATAAAAGAAGTAAAACTTTATAAACTTATAGCTTTTCTTAAACTACTTTTAATAGCAACTATATATATATTTCTATTATATAGCAGCCGGTTAACTATTAGAAATTCTCTAATTAGACGTTATATTATAAATAATAGATAGGATATATCTATTAATCTTTCGGGTAAAGTTTATTTTTAGATAGTAGTATTTATCTATTTTAAAACCTAATTAGAATTCTACTTCCTCTTCTTATAAATAGAGCTTAATTAGATTTTAGAAAATAGTCTTACCTAAATCGCTATATATAGTAGCTTTAATAAATATACTAGATACTAGATAGTTATATACTAGTATAAGTTTATATACTTATTAGAATATAGTCCTATAATAGCCTATATATTCTTTTATATAAGTATTAACTTTACTTATAGATTAAGTAGGCTATTTTCTCTAATATCTATAAAATACTTTAGAAATTAGCTTTTATTTCTAGACTTATAGCTCCTTACATTTATTTTTTAATAGGGTGTTATCTAAAGAAAAATCTTTAAATTTTACTTTAATATCTTTAAATTTAGCGCTTTACTTAAACTTATACTACTTCTCTACTAGTAATAATTACTATAACTCTAGGTTCTGAGTAATAAGTAAGAAATAGAAAAGGTCTATAATATCCGTACGATAATTTTTATTTTAGAAGAAGATTACTTAACTATCTACTCTAGTATTATTAGTAGTATAATAATTACGGTATACTATTAGGTTATACTATCTACTCTATTTTATTCTTATATTCTATAAATAATTTCTATTTATATATAATATAAATAGAGTATATAGAATACTATAGAATAGTATATATATTAGTAAAGATTAGACCCTCTACTCTAAAATTATATACTATTAGGGGTTTATTATAGCTAGCTCTAAAGCTCTATTCTTAAAGATATTAGCTAAATATATTTATAATTTCTATCTTCCTATTACTTCCCTTAAAGAATAGTATATTCTAAATACTTAGATTCTAGTAGAGTTAAATTATTTATTTGTCTTCTAAAGGTTCTAGTACTAGAACTTTATCTATTAACTTATAATCTCTAAATATATTTCTTATATTATATATAGTAACTATTATAAATATTAGATTATAAAATAGTAGGTAAGTCTTAACTCCTTTATATAACGCGTACTCTAGTCTATTCTATAATTAGAGCTAGGCGTATATATAGTAAGGATTAGTTTTACCTCTTATCTAGAGTAAATATTATATACTTTACATCTTACTAAAGTTATATAGTAAATTTTATATTACCGCGCTTATTATAAAAGATAGTAAAGATTATATCCTAACCTATTACTATTAGTTTATATAAGCTATTTTAAGATAGACTTATCTAAAAATATAAGCTTCTACTAGATTTAAAATAATATATAGATTCTATATATTTGCTAATTCTTAAAGTACTAAAAATATAAGCTATAATAAAAGTCTATATTTTAATTTTATACTATAGTTTTAGAAGTACAAATTAATCGTTCTTCTACTACTATATTCCTAGGTAAAGAAAATAAATTTATAAGCTATATTACTATAGCTTCTTTCTATAGGGTAGTTTAAGAATATTATATAGTTTATATTTAATAAACTATCTTATATAATTAGTATTAATACTATATATTATATAACTAGCTATAGTAGACTTATATTTAAGGTAGATAGCGTAATAATCGGGCTTATTATCTTTACCTCTCTATTCTTCTTCTTATTTTCCTATTCCTCCTCTATTCTAGCTCGTTTTTAGCTAGTAGTAAAGTTTTTATAGTACTAGACTATAGTCTATAAGCCTAGCTTTTTATTATTATATCTACCCTTAATTTTAAGTATAATAGATATAATATAACCTTTAAATATCTTAATATTATCTAAACTTACTTCTAGATTTAACTTCTTATATCTAGTATTAAAATTTTATATTAGTAAAATATACTAGGTTTAAAAATACTATTATAGACTTACTAATTTTATAGTACTAATATATACTTATAGTTTTTCTTCGTCTTTAGCTAAAGTTCTTTTAGAACCTATTTTCCGTTAATAATATCTTTCTTCTTCTCTATAGCTATATTCTAACTAGTACGCTTAAAGAAGATTTCCGGTAAAATCTTCTACAGTATTATAATAGTATAAGAAGTTATAAGAAATAGAATAATAAATAGTATAAAGTTCTAAAATTAATAGTAATATTACTAAAAAGATAATAGTATTATAGTAATAGTTAAAGTAGTTAGGTAGGCTTAACCTAATAGTATAATAGTACTTTTATAGTATAAAGGTATAGTATAAACTACCTTAATAAGAAGAAATAGCTCTAGTATTATAGGATATTTAAAGGGGTAAGGAGGAGACTGCGTATAGCAAGGGGGCCTATTTTATCCCTAGTACTAGAAGGATAATTCTATACCCTCTCTCTTTTTAAAGCGCGTTCTAGAGTTTAAAATCTATTTTAAAGTATTCTTCTTATCTAGATTTAATAGAATTATAAGAGCTTATTCGACTTATAAATAAGTATAATTAGTTATTAGGGGAGTATAGAGTAACATAACTAAATAGTAGATAAGTAGCCTAAGAGGTAAATAAGCTAAGGGTAATAAGTACCTAAGTAAAATAGTACTATTTACTAACTATAGTAGAAAAGAAAGTATTAGAGAAATTTAACTAACTACTTAAATAATAATCTAATTTAAAATACTCTAAAGCTATTAAAAAAAGAAGTCTATTAATTTAAGCTCTTAATTCTAGCTAACTATAAAGAGTATAATAACTAATTATACTACTAAAATCGACTTATAATATTAAATTATAATAAGCTAAAGTTTAAGCTACTATAAACTATTTATAACTTACTATCTAGTAGATACCCTAGTTAAGAAAAGACTTTAAAACTACTCTAGTACGAGTACTATTAGTTAAAGATATTTAACTTAGTATAATAATATATAGGCTATTATTATATATACTAAAGAAGTAAAACTTCTAGAGAAAAGTATTATAGATTATTAAAACTATTACTTATATTTAAATAAGGGTTTTAAAATATTTTTATAGATTTTATAATTAATCTACTAGAATTAAAAGGTTATATAAATATTATAGTAGTAGTTAATAGGCTTAATAAATACAGATATCTAATACTATATATAAGAATTAAAGTTCCTAATATTATTTAACTATTCTATTACTATATATAGATTTACTATAAACTATTATATACTATTATATCTAACTATAGAATATAGTTTATTTCTACCTTCTATTAAAAGCTTTATAAATAGCTATAAATTAATATATATATATTAACTAATATAATAATATAAAGAAATTATTCTATAAAAAGCTTTATCTTTTTACTTATCTTATTCTAACCTTAGTTCTACTTCTTTTCCTATCTATATATAATTATATACTCCCTTATAAGTAGTTTAGTAGTTTTTCTATATCCTTTTATATAAGGTCTATAAATGTTAATAGAATTCTTAGGTCTCTAATCCTCTATATACTCTTATATACCTCTAAGTAGATTTGTATTATATTTAGACCTATTATTTTACCTATACTATTATATTATATAGAAAAACTTAATACTATTAATAATAGCTTTTTTAATAATATTATATTAATTATTTATTTAAATATATCTAAGTCTAAAATATATCTAATTTAGTTTAAATTATAATATTTATATATTATTATATTAAATTATTTAGTTATTTAAATAGGATTTTAGAAACCTTTTATTAATTAAAGCTTTTAGGTTTAGAACTTTCTATCTTCTATAATTAGAATTGCTTTTAGAAAAGCCGTATAGAGTACACCTAGGTAGAAACTTAGAGACTACTAATAACCTATTAGAATTAGAAGTAACCGCTAATATTTAACTATAATTTACTTTCTAATTTCTATACTAGAATTAATATATATATAAGTTGTAGTAAGAATAAATTTCTATCTATATATATAGAACAACTATTATCTTTTATAGAAGGTCCTATAATAGGCGGACCCCTCTTTATAAGGCTAGTAGTAAAAAACCTATCTAATTTAGAGGAAAATTAGAGTAAACTAACCCTTAAAAAATAAATTATAATTTTATAAGAGGAGATTATATATTTAATATAATAGAAAACTATTAGTTTTAATTAACCTTTATAAACTACTAAATTAGTACTAATAATATACTAAGAAACTTTTATAACTCCTCTAGTAAGAAACTTTTTAACTACCCTTAAGCTCTTTTAAACCTACCTTACTAAATATATACTTAAGATTAAAAGCTTTATAAATAGTAATAAACCTATATTTAAATAATAGTAAGCTTTAATTCTAGACTAACTTAAGATTAATATAGATTACTATTAGATAGAGTATATATATATAGTATTAGTATAAAGATATACCTCTAGTACTATAAAAGGATATCTAGAGCTAAAATATCTAGCTAAATTAGACTAGTATTAGTTTAAGAATACTAAAGAAATAATTTTACTTCTATAATTGTATTTTATTATAGGTAATAAAGAGATAGAAGTATAATAAGCGTTTCTAACTTTTAAAACTCGCTTTATTAATATAGTTATTAAAGAATTTATATTCTAATCTAAGTAGTTCTTCTATCTATAAAATAAGATTCTCTCTAGTTTAAAGATACTAAACCTTAATTTTAAACTTATATAGAAAGGCTCTTTTAATATTATAGTCGCCTACTTAACAGTCTATAATATAGAAAGGAGGAGTATTTTTAACCTTCTAAAATAAACTATTAGCTTATAGATTATAGCTAAAATAAATTTAGATTAGTATTAGAAGGCTTTTAAGAGTTTATCTAAAGTAACCTATAATTTAATACTATCTTAATCTACCCTAGTATTAATATTTTATTTTATTATAATCGCTTTCTAATAATCTAGTAAGACTCCTACACCTAAAAAGTATATAACTCTAGATAATTACTATAATTATAGTAAATTAGGATACTTTATAAATAAATATATAGTTTTTAAAGTATAAAAGATAGAGGTTAAATAAAAAGAGATTAAGAAAGAAGAGTTCTTAGATATAAATAAGTACTATCTAGATAGTTCTTAGATAGGAAATAGAAACGTCTAAGAAAACTTTCTATTTTAAACTTAAGTAGGTATAACTTATTAAATATCAATTTATTATATTTGTTTAGAGAAAAGTACTTTTAAATTCCTACTATTCTATATTTAAAAAGTATTAGTATATAATTAAACGCTTTTATTAATACTAGTACTTAAAGCTTTCTATTCTTTAATTCTATAGTAGCTAGATTACTTTCTTAAGCTCTATATATATTAATATAGTATTTACCCTTTAAAATTACTGTTAAAGGTTTTTAGAACTAAATTTAAACTCTAGTTAATTAGTATATCTACTTATATCTATAAATTAATAGGAGAACTATTTAAAACTACCTATTTATTATTATAAACTTAAGTATTTAGGATTATATTATTAGTATTAAATAGTTATATTACTTTTAACTCTAGTTAAATATAGATAAGAATTAGATTATATAGCCCTCTAAGTATTTTACTACTTATAATCTATTACCTCCTCTTCTTATATAATTAACTTAGCTAGTATATAATAAGGAAGTAGAGCTAGATATCTAGTAACGCGACGCTTTATAAAAAAAGAACTAGTATTAGTAGTTTTATAGTTTAACTATTTATTATATTAAAGGTTTATTAAAACTACTAAAACTATATTAATCTTTTATAATTTATAGTCTAAATAAGATTAGAGCTTTTATACGCCTATATATAATAAAGTCCGAATCTAATCTAAAGAAAATTCGTTCTCCTATTATTACTCTTATTATAGCTAATACTTTCTACTTTAATATAAAGAGAAAAGAAAATATATTTTTCTCTACGTTTTTATATAAAATTAAACGGCTAATTAAAAATAAGTAAGTCCTAGAGTTAGAAGATAAGGTTAAAAATAAAGTACTAGTAAATCTTCGATTACTATTTAAATACTATAAATATTAGAATATATTTAGTAAAACTATAGTTTATTAATTATTAGAATACTATCTTTATAATTATAAGATTATCCTTATAAAACTTCTCTTTAATAGTTACAACCTATTATATAAGTAGAATATTAAGGATCTAGAAGTAACTAAAAAGTATATTATAGATAATCTATAAAATAGGTATATTAAGTAAAGTCTAAGTCTTTTTATATTTCTAATCCTTTATATCTATAAACCTAATAGTAACTTATATATTTATATAGATTATTATAAACTTAATATTCTTATCTATAAAAATATATATTTAATATTATATATAGATAAACTTTTATCTAGGTCTACTAAAGTAGTAATTTTTACTAAGTTTAATATTCGCGTAGCCTTTAATAAGATTAGAATAGACCTTAGTTTTAAAAAATATACTATCTTTTAAACTTAATATAGAACCTATAAGTATAAAATTCTACCTTTTAAATTATATAATAGTTTAATAACTTATTAGTACTATATAAATAATATATTAATTAACTATCTAGATAATTTTTATATTACTTATCTAGACGATATCTTTATCTACTTTAAAAATAAGGCGATATATATTATCTACGTTAAGAAAGTTCTTAAGAGATTATATTAAATAGGGTTATAAGTTAATATTAAGAAGAGCGAATTCTATATTACTTAAATTAAATACTTTAACTATATTCTCTTAAATAAAAGTCTTAAGGTTAATTTAGAGAAGGTAGAAGTACTATATAACTAGTAGTTATCTACTACTATAATAGGTATAAAATTCTTCTTAAGTTTTACTAGATTCTATTAACAGTTTATACTAGAATTCTCGTATATTATAAAGCTAATTATTATATTATAGAGCCCTATAACCTTTTTTATATAGATTTTAGAATATAATATTACCTTTAAGAAATTAAAGTTAACTCTATTAAATATATCTATACTCTACTACTTTAACCCTATATTAGAAATAAAAATAGAAACTAATACTTCTAATAGAATAGTTATAGAAGTACTATTATAAAAATATTCTAATAGAAAATAGTACCCTATAGTATTTTATAGTAAGGTTCTATCTAGTTTAGAACTAAACTAGAAAATTTATAATAAGAAATTATTTGTAATTATTATTACGTTTAATTAATAGAGAATAGAACTTATTTTAGTAGTTACTAAAACTTTAATATATACTAATTATTATTTACTCGAATATTTTATAATTATAAAAGTACTTAATACTTATTAAATTTATTAGACTAAAAAATTAGCTTAGTATTAGTTCTAAATTAAGTATACCCTAAATAAGAATAATACTAGAATAGATATCTTTAGTTATTATAAATAAGATATAGAAAACTTAAAAGTAGTTTAAACTAATAACTAGTTAAGAGTTCTATTTAAACTATATTAATTTTACCCTTAAATTAATACTAAATTAGTCTAGTCCTATATTATTTAAATAATAACTTAAGTAGCTATATTAAATATTATTAAAAGTTAGAAGTAGGTTATATTATTAGACTTTCTAGAGTTAATTAACGTATTATTATAGGAAAACTAAGCCTCCTTTATATAAGAATATATACTTCTACTTTATAAATATTAGATAGAGAATAGACTACTCTTTAATAATAATTATTTATATATTTTATTAGATTTAGGTCTTTATATATAACTTATATAAGAGGTTTATAATTAAGTATCTTCTATATACCTAAACGCTACTAAAACCTATTAATTATTATCTTAAAAGTACTATTAGAAGAGTATAAAAGCTATTTATAAACGATATATATAGAATTATATCCTATACTATAAAGTTTATCTAATATAAATCTAAATTCTAGGTTTTATCTACCTACTTCTTATATTAAATTAACTAATATAGTACTTATATATTAACTTTAAAAATTTTCCTATAGATAAGTCTAGATATAATTAGATTATAATAGTAATTAATCGCCTATCTAAATAAACTATATCTATTCTCTACTATTATATAATTAATATATAGGAAATAGCTAAATTATTTATTTAATAGATATACCGCTTTAGCTATATATCTAAAACTATTATTTTAGACTAAAGATTTTAGTTTATATTTAGTTTCTAGTTTAAATTCTATTATATTTTAGATATAAAGATTAAACTATCTACTATTTATTATAAAGAGACTAATAGATAAATAGAAATTATAAATAAGTATATTAATTAGAAACTACGTTTTTTTATATCCTTCTACTAGAATAACTAGAACTCTCTATTACCTATAATCGATTAAGTATAAGCAACTCTATTCTATATAACTATTAGAATATTTCTATATTAGATTCTATATAGATTTAAACTCTATTAAAGTTAGGATTAAAAATATTCTATTAATCCTATTATTATAATAGATAAATTAAATTGTAAAAATATCTTAGCTTTAATAACTTATATATATATAGCCTAAAAAACTATAAAGGCTAATATTAAAAAGGTTTAGAATTATATATAATTTATTATTAACTATTACTAGTAACTTATTAATTAGTAGATTAGTAATATAGTCTATTTAAATACTAAGAACCTTACAGTTTAAAAACTAAGCTGAAAGCTATTTAATTAATAGAAGAGCTTCTTTAAAGTATTAAAGTAGGTTAGAAATTTATATTACTTATAACTACTCTTAAAGTCGAGTATATATAATATTTTTATATTAAACCTACTATATAAAAACCTCTAGAACCCTCTACCTAGATAAGAAGCTCTAAAACTATCTACTATCGCTATTAATAGAGTAGAAGAGTAGGAGGTTAAGGAAATACTAGCTAGTAAGTTATATTATAAGACCCTTAAATACTATATAAAATAGGTAGGATATAATTCTAATCTAATCTAATATAAAGTTTTAAATTTTATAAGTTTGTTTAATAAGTTAAAAACTTTTTATAATAAGTATCTAAATTGCCTAAAACTTTTAAAGGCCTTAACTAAATAGATTAAAGTATATAAGAATAGTATAAAAAATATAAATTATCTAGTAAATAATAATATATAAAAGTTAAATAGTAGATTTTAAAAATTAAAGTATAAGCCTAAAATTACTCTTCTATAGAATTTAGAGGGTCTAATAGTAGGCTGTTAGATACCTTTCTAGTTCTCTTCTTCTTTACTCTCCTTTCTTTTTCTTCCCTTTAAACTCCTCTTAAACCTCCTCTATCTTATTTTTAGCCGCCTAAGAACACTGTAATATTAGTTTAAAAGCTAGATACTAGAGTTTCTAAAGCTAAAATCTAATAGAGTAATTTAATACTCTAGTAGAACGAAGTTATTTAGATACTAGTTATAAGAAGGCTATTTTTCTAACTCTTTATAATTTAAGCTATAAATACTAGACTATAAATAAACTCTAAAATAGTTTTAAAGGCTACTTTTTTATTCTTCTTATTCCCTATATATTAGACTACTACTTATAGTTTAAGATAGCCCTAGAGGACTAGAAACTCCTCCTTATAATAGAAGAAGATCTATAAGTATATTAGTAGTAAATACTCTACTAGTATTAGATATAATTTATATAGGGTTATACTTTTTATTTTATAAGATATAATACTTATATTTTTTTAATTTTAAAGACTAAAAGAAAAATATTATATACTACTTATAAGTAAACGCGTATATAGTTTAAAGGTAGATAATTTAAAAAGCCTTTAAAAAAGTTCTAAAAAGCGGGTAGAATAGTATATTAATTAATTTTTTTCTATAAAGTGTTAATAATACTTTAATAATTAATAGTTCTAGAGATATATAATAATATATATAGAATAGAAGTTATTATTTAGTTAAGAAAGCTTAGTTAACAGCAACCTAGTAATATACTAAAGCTAGTAAATACTTATTACTATACGCGACGAAATTGTAATATTAATAAACTATTATAATAGTAGTTACTAGCTAATATATAGGTTAATTATACTTACTATAAAAACCTTACTTAATATTATATTAATAAATATATCTTTATAAGTAACTACGTATATTAACTCTTACTAGTAAATACCTTTTTAAAGGAATTTCTTATACTAGAACTTATCTATAATAGCTCCAATTTCCTCTCGAACTAGTATAGATAGGGACTATTAGTCTAAGAGAAGGGGGGTAGTATAATAATATAAAGAAATTGTTTTATAAAAAGCTTTATATATAACTTTATTTTAAAACTTTTTACTTATCTTATCCTACCCCCAGTTCTACCCCTTTTCTTATCTATATATAGTTATATACTCTCTTATAAGTAGTTTAGTAGTTTTTCTATATCTTTTTATATAAGGCCTATAAGTATTAATAGAATTTCTAGGTCTCTAATCCTCTATATACTCCTATATATCTTTAAGTAGATTTATACTATATTTAGATCTATTATCTTACCTATACTATTATACTTTTAAAGTTTAAAATATAGTTCTATCTTATAATACTATATCTTATAATACTATAGAGAATATTATAAATATACTATAGCTTTAAATAAACTTTTTAAGGAGGTATAAAATACTTTAATTAATATCCTCTATTATATTTTATTTATTATTTTTACTTACCTATTCTACTAAGAGAAAAATCCGTTCTTAGACCTATTTTTAGGCCGGCTAAATTTAAGAACTTATAGTCTAATTGCTTATTAGCTCTATCTAATAGAGATATTTTTCTATCTTCTCTCTTATTAACCTTATATACTTTTTACTATAAAGTATAAAGCTCCTATTCTTTTTTTTTAAAAATTTATTAGTATCTAGATTAATTAACCCAAGTATTAGTTTTAGGCTAAAGAAAGGCTTAAGACTATAATTTAAGAGTAGATTAATATTTAAAGGTATATAGTTAATAATATTTATTCTACTACTTTTCTTATTATCTAGTTTTTACTATTAATAGTTATATTCCTCTAGAAGTATAGAGTAAGATAAACTATATTATATAATAATCTTATTAAATAGTTTTTCTAGTTTCTTTAACTAGCTTAATTAGGGGGATATATATTATAGCTATATAGTTCTAAATATTATTAAAAATACTACTAGATATTTTATCTAGAAGAATATAAACTATAATAGTTAGTATAGATTTTTTAGAGTATCTAAACTAGTATAAATAATTTAAATATAAAGAAAAAATTAGGTTTAGAGTTTTAAAATACTTTCTACCTTAATATTTAGTACTTTTTTAAAGGTCTATATCTTATTTACTAAAAATTTATTAAGTTTCTATCTTTAATTAAATCTAGATAAGACTATAATAAGTTCTAGCTTAATTTAACTTTTAATATCTATATTATCTAATCCTTTACTATTTTAAATTCTTTTAATTATATTTTAAATCTCTTATTTACTTAATTTAAACATCTTCCTTTATTACTAGAATTATTTATCCCCCTTAGTATTAGAAAGAGGAAGAATATTATAGAAGCGTTAATTCTACATCTAGATTAGTTCTAATTTTAAGTTTATAGCTAGTATATCCTTATAAAACTATTTTTCTCTCTTAGTATTAGTATTAGATTCTTCTTCTAAGAGATAGTCTAAATACTTAACCTAGATAGTTAGCTTCTAGATTATTATATACTATTATATAATTTTTAAAATTAAGTTCTAAGTATTTTATTCGTACTTATTTAAAAGATTATTATTATTAATATAAACTATATATTAGTAGCCGTATAATTTCTCTCTATTAAGTTTCTATAATCTTAAAACCTAGTAAAATATATTATAATCTATTAGATAGGTTAGAGGTAGTATATAGAATAGTATATAGTTAAATTTAGACGAAAGGAAACCTTAGCTGGATATAAGCTAGTTTACTCTAATATTACCGCCTTATATTTTAAAGTAGTAGCTATCTATTATAGTTTTAAAGATAAAATTATTATAAAATCTAAATTAGAGTATAAATTTAGTATAAATATTATATATATAATTAGTACTATAGAATTTAAGTTTAATATAAAACTACCTTATTATTATAAAAAACTATAAGTAGGGATAATAAAGTTTATCTAATATTTAGTATAGTATACTATATATAGATTTCAGGTGTTATATAAGAGGATAGTTAAAGAGTAAGCTAAACGCGAGGTAAATAGGAAGATAAGGAAGAAGAAGAAAGTATATATATAGAAGTAAGCGCGCTATATATAGGTATTAGGGAGAATATAAGGATTCTATAATACTTATAAAGAGGGTAAAGAAATTAGAGAAGTTAGAGGGTAATAGAGGGATATATATATCTAAGAAATATTCTATATTATCTTAATTTTAGGCCGGCTATATTAAGCTAAACGATTTTAAGAGTACTATATAATAGCTTTTATAAAAACGTTTTAATTCTAGACTATCTTAAATCTATAAAATTTATATAGATAATATATTTTTATTTCTATATAATATTATAAGACTAAATTTTAAAAATAGAGTTATAGCTAAATTTAAACTTAAATAGATATCTAATTTAAGCTTAAACTTTTATAAAGTTTAATATTTAGTTTATATAACTTTATAAATTCTTAGAGTTATATAAACTAAAAATATTATAGAGAATATAAAGTAGTAATTATTAGATATTTTACTACTAATTTCTCCTTAGAAATTAAAAATAAACTAAAAATAGATATAGTTCTAAATCCTTTAAATAATTAAAACTCTATATTCTTTCTTTAATCTATTAAATTTTTACTAAAATATATATTTTTTATATTAGTAGCTTAACTTAATTAGATAGAAAGTACTTTACTATTATAGTAATACCGCGACACCTCTATACCTATACTACTCTTACTATAATACCCGAACTAACTACTAGTAACAGCTATTAACTACTAGCTAGAATATAATCGACTTATTTTAACTATAATAGAAGAAGGTTTTACTAACCCAGCTAGCCTATATAGTAGTATAGACCTACCTTCTATAAAAATCTATATAATATAGATATCTCTATTCTTTATATAATATTTTAATATTTATATATAGTATATAGTAATAGAGTTAACTACCTAAAGTACGATTAATTAACTATATATAAACGTCTATAATATTTACCTTCTATACTATAAGTTTTTATAGAGGAAATAATTATAATATTAAGGCGGTATTATATAATATATAAATAAGAGTAAAAGGTACTAGTTTAGATACTAGTAATAAGCTTAAAACTAGTTCTAAAGTTTCTAATTAGAAACTACTATTTTTAGATACTATTTATTTAAAGATTAACTTATAATTACTATTATTATATTAATTATTATATTTCTATAAAAAAAAGAGTTTAGTATATTAAAAAGTTTAAAATTTAGTATAATATTACTATTTAATTTAAATATAAAGTAATCTTAGTTAATATTAAAATTATTATCTAAAGAGAATAAAAACATCTTTTCTAATATATATATTAACTAACTATTATTAGACTAGTATTAAGATTAGCTTAAATAACTATAAGATTTAAGTTATTATAAATTTAAATTAATATTAGTAAAATTGTTAAATATTATAGTAGCTAAAATATATAATAGAGTAGGGGTAAATATATATATATATATAAGAGTTATACTCTATTAGTTTATAAAAATAATAATAATTAATAATTAATACGTCTATTACTTCTTATAATAAAAATTTAATAAATTTTAGACTTAATATTACTATAACTCTCTTATAGAAAAAAATTTATATTAACTTTAAAATTAAAATAGAAATATATATATTAAATATTATAGTATTAAATATTATAGTACTAAATATTATAGTAGCTAAAATATATAATAGAGTAGAGGTAAATATATATATATAAGAGCTAACATCCCCCCCTATAAGGAGGAAATCCTAGTATATAGGAAAGGAATTTACATTCCTTAATATTATTTCTTAACGCTATATCCTACTAATAGTTTATAGGATTAAAGTTGTCCTTTAGGGTCTTCTATTTAGAATATATGTATATAGTACTAAATTTACAACCGTTAATAATCTCTCTAATTATTTCTTATACGCTTCTCCTAAAAACGAATACTTCAAAAAACCTCCTAAACACCCTTAATCTAGCTATAGATCGATATACGGAGGGCTTAAATAGTAGAAATAAGTATAGAGAATAATCTCTACGCTTTTTATACTAGTAGTAAGCGTGTAGGTACTATCCGGATTTATCTGTACTTATAAGTGCGAGTTGGAAGAGAGGTAGATCGCTTAGCTAATCTTGTATAATATTATTTTAGTATAAGTTATTATATATTGTAATATATGCTAGTATATAATTATGCGTAAATATAGCGCCCCTTCTTAAACTATCTATAGATAAGTTGGCTATTTTTAGAGGTTTAATAATATGGCTAGATCTGCTAGACTTTCCTCGTATAAATTATAATACTACGATTGTTGAGATAGACTAAGCTAGTAAAGTACTAGCTTAGGCCTTACTGTATAAACTAATAATATAGACCGCCCTATTAGATTTAAGCGGTAGCTTTTAGAGATACCTTTAGCTAGTACGACTAGCTTTGTCTATATTAGCTTACTATACTAAAGGAAATAGGGATTATAAGGCAGCTTAGTTAGAGGCAGCTTGTGCTAGTAATATACTGCTAAGCGCTAAATAAATAGACTAAAAACCGGCTATTTTAGGCCCAATTAAATAAATAGAGCAAACTAGATAAACTAAATAAATACTACTCTCAGTACTACGCTATAGATAACTTATAGGTGTAGAGATTTAATACTATAGTAGATTATACTAATACTAATTAGACAGCGCTAAAACTATACTATAGTTAGGAGGGTATTAAGACCTCTCCTTCTCTGCTTAGTAAAACTCTCTTCCTTAATCTCCTAACTATTAATACTAGGGAATTACTAACTTTTATCGTTGCTATTACGGCCTAAAAAACAACCGCCTTACTTTATAGTAGGATATTTCTACTACAGCTCTAATACTAAGCCTATATTACTCTTAAAAAAATAATACCTAGTATTCTACTATTAGAGCCTTAGTATTACGCTAGTAAGTTATTATCAGCCCTATAGCAGCTATATAAGGATAATTCGTACAACGACCCTACCCTAATTAATACCTCCCAATTTTAGTAGAATTTAAGCTATAGAGATTAGTAAGCCAAGTTTATAGCTAAGCGATTATAGCTACTACTAAAAAGCGCGTGATATTAAGTTATATAAATCTTTTTATCCGAGGTTTACCCGGGTGCGGTATCGTATACTATTAGCCTCTACCCTAGATATTATATAGTAATAGAGTGCTACCTACTATTAAATAGGATAATACTACTTATCTCGCCGCTTATTAACTTTAAACTAACTATATAAAACTTGAAATGGTTTAGGGCATTTTAATAATAGTAAACTACTTGTCCTAATATATACTATATTATATTATATTAGTAAAATAAACGGTATAAAAGGTTAGATCTGCCTCTACTATATAAGTAGCTAGCTAGTATATACTATAATATAGTCTTATAGGAATTCAGCCTTATAGGCAGCGGCTACGATAACCTTTAAAGACTGCTTCCCCTCTATAAATATTTAAGTTGCTGACCTAGCGCTAATATAATAAAAGAATCGCATAAAATGCGTTCGTTATAAAGGTTACTAGTAAACCTCTAAAGATTTATAGCTCTTATACGCCTCCTGCAGTACAAACCTAATAGCGAGATTATCTTCCGTAAACCTACTAGCGGTAATATCCTTACTTACGCAACACTCTCTTATATCTAGAAAAAAGAGGAGGTCCTATTTTAGGATATAGAAGTAGGCGCGTATAGGAGTAGGACTATAAATAAGGCTAGCTAGAAGAAAATAGAGTTCTACGTAAAGCAGGTTGCAGCCGATAGACTATAATACTTCTAGGTAAACACCTGCTATATTAATAAGAAGAATACGGTTAAACTCGGCGCGGCTATTAATTCTATATTTCGGTAGTATCAGAACGCTATATACTGCTACATCTACCTTTTAGACGTGTCTAAACCCGCTATAAAAACGGATGATAAAAAAATATAGAAAGAAGACTTTAGGGCGAGTAGATAGTTTACTTAAGGCTGGACGCTTTAAAAGCTCATCGTACTAAGGCTAGTTAACTTCTTTAGCTTAGAGGGGTAGCAACTTAAGAGTAAATCGACGCTTAAGACTAAAATATATAATATTACTAGTATTATAAAGAATGCTCTCTAAGGCGATGCTTTATCAAATTTTAGCATTAAAGAGCGGAGGTCCTAGGTAGAGCGCCGCAATACTACGATTAAAGAAGATGGAGTATATTACTTAATTAGAATCTTCGATATCTCTATAGTACTAAACTATAATAAGAGAAGGGACTATATATTCTAGCGGCTGGAGGAAGAGATCTATAGGCTATATAAGGGTAAGAAGTTTATACAGGTATTCTAAGTAAAATAATAAAATAACTAGTATAGGTATTAAGTTTAAAAAATTTACTATTAGGCTTAATCTTATATCGTTTCCTAAAGCTGTATAGTTTATTACTTAAGAGAAGAAGCTGTTAGAGATATATAAGCTACTCTACAGTTATAGTAGTTGAGCCTATATTATTCTATATAGTCTTAGAGGTATTAGAAAAACTTAGCTAGCGATTATATATATTAGACGATATAAGAAGAAGTATATAATAATCTTTTAGCTAAACGCGAATAATAATAACTCTCTTAAGCTAGGTTTTCGGGATATTACTTAGTAGGTACTGAGGCATTATCGTTTAACTAGTCTACTTACTAGTATAAACCTAGACGGGGACCTTAATCAAGTAGTTAATTTAGTTAAAGACTAGCTCGATCTTCTAATAAATATACGCTAGCTTATTATTTACAATAACTACGATAATTCTAAGATATTAGGTAGTTTAGATAATTTAGTAGTTAATTTATACCGATATCTTCTACAATCTAACTATAGTTTAATTATTATTATAACACGGTTGTTGTAAGTAAGCCTTAGTTATTATATCTATATTTAGAAACTGCAGAATATTTAGAATAGTCTTAAAATTCTATTAAATATATCTAGGTAGAAAGGTATTAAAGACGACCCGGATGCTGTAAAGCTTATTAAGAAACTTAATAGTTTACCTCTTACCCTATCTACTACTAAAGCATATCTTAAATATATAATAACAAGCTTCTTAGAGTATCTTCGGCTTTATAAAGCTTCGTGGCTGAAGCTTTAAACTATAAGCCCTAAGTTAAATTCTTATAAAGACCGCGTTCTATACTCTATCTAATAGACAACTTTTAATCTAATTGAATAAAAAAATATAGTATTAGTAAAACTATTAAAACTATAGGTGTATTTTAATAGAGAGGATATATACTTTAACCTTCTTTAATATGCAAACTCCGCTGATGATAAGTAGCTTTAAAGGCTGATAGAGGACAAACTAAACTTTAATATAACTATTACGCTACTTTATAGCTTTAAGCTAGCGGATTTATATTAGTCTTATTAGCTATAATTTAGATTAAGTAGATATAGTATTTATAGCTATATGCACTTTTAGACGATATTTATACTAAACTATAAGTAGAATAAAAGGCTTATATAAGTTATATTAACTTATATAGCGTCGGAGATTCCTATAAGCGATATAAGGGACTTATAGATGTTATAACAGCGGTTACTTTAACACGCCTCTAGGCAAGAGTAGTTAATATTAAAAGGTAAGGTAGATGTTAAGAGAATAAAATAGGCCTTATATATGTTAGGTATTCTCTACGCCGACTAAGGTAAGCTGGTAGAGGCGGAGGCTATATACAGTCGGGCGCTATAAGGTAAGGAGGAGGTACTTAGACTGAAATATATATTAACACTCGATACGGTTAACAACCTAGGCAACCTCTACGCCGACTAAGGGAAGCTAGTAGAAGCGGAAGCTATATATACTCAGGCGTTATAAGGTAAGAAGAAGGTACTTAGACTGAAATATATATCGACACTCGATATAGTTAACAACCTAGATAACCTCTACGCCAACTAAGGTAAGCTGGTAGAGGCGGAGGCTATATATAGTTAGGCGCTATAAGGTAAAAAGGAGGCACTTAGACTAAAACATATATTAATACTCTCAATAGTTAATAACCTAGGTAACCTCTATAAAAACTAAGATAAGCTAGTAGAGGTAGAGGCTATATATAGTCGGGCGCTATAAGGCTCTAAAGATATACTTAGACTAAAGTATATATTAATACTTAATATAGTTAACAACTTAGGTAACCTTTATACTGACTAAAATAAGCTGGTAGAGGCGGAAGCTATATATAGTCAGGCGCTGTAAGGTAAGGAGGAGGTATTTAGACCGAAGTATATATCGATACTTAATACGGTTAATAATCTAGACAGCCTCTACGCCGACTAAGGTAAGCTAGTAGAGGTAGAAGCTATATATACTCAGGTGCTATAAGGTAAGAAGGAGGCACTTAAACTAAAGCATATATTAATACTCTTAATAGTTAACAACCTAGGCAACCTCTACACCAACTAAGGTAAGCTGGCGGAGGTAGAAGCTATATACAGTCGGGCGTTGTAAAGTAAGAAGGAGGTATTTAGACCGAAGTATATATTAATACTCTTAACGGTTAATAATCTAGGCAGCCTCTACGCTGACTAAAGTAAGCTAGCGAAAGCGGAGGCTATATATACTTAGGCGCTATAAGGTAAGAAGGAGGTACTTAGACTAAAGTATATATCGATACTCTTAACGGTTAACAATCTAGGTAACCTCTACGCCAACTAAGGTAAGCTAGTAGAGGTGGAGGCTATATATAGTTAGATATTATAAGGCTCTAAAGATGTATTTAAACTAAAGTATATATTAATACTTTTAACAGTTAATAACCTAGGCATCTTCTACACCGACTAAAGTAAGCTGGCGGAGGTAGAGGCTATATATAGTCGGGCGCTGTAAGACTCTAAGGAGGTACTTAAACTAAAGTACACATCGATACTTAATACAGTTAACAACCTAGGCTTACTCTACGCTAATTAAGGTAAGCTGGCGGAGGCGGAGGCTATATATAGTCGGGCGCTATAAGGCCGTAAGGAGGTACTTAGACCGAAGTATACATTAATACTTAATACGGTCAACAACCTAGGCTTACTCTACGCCGACTAAAGTAAGCTAGTAGAGGCGGAGGCTATGTACAGTCGGGCGCTATAAGGCTATAAGAAAGCTCTTAGTCCTTAATTACTTCCTTTATATTTACTAGTATTAAACACTATGTTTACCTTTAGTAATCTCTTCTCTTAGATAGATCGGAAAGACTTAGCGAAGGTAATGTATAGCTAGGTATTATTTGGATATACATCTATCTAAGGACCCTCCTTAAAATTATACTAGCAACTTAAAGATTAACTTAATATATTATAAGTTGCGTCTATTATTTCAGAAATAAGTAAGGATAAATCTATAGAGGTTAGAGTATATAAGTTAAGTACTTTTAAGTAGAAATTCTACAAGTTAGAAAGGCGGTTAAATATTAGATAGATTATATTAGATAGAAATATATAACTAATAATCGTAATTAACTATTATACGTTACTTCTTACTCTTATATAGCGCTTATTACCGTACTCTTTATTACAGTTCTTATTACTATACTTACTACTAGTATTCTACTTACTATTATACTAGTTAGCTAGGTATAGACTTAATCTATTATATACTAGTCTATAAGTATAGCTTATTATTATACTATAATTATTATATATATATAGTAATAGCGCTTAAAGATAATAAGAATTATCTCGCTTAAGTTTAAAGGTATAGATCGACATAGTAATATTATATAAATTATCCTTATATTATCGCTATAAGGCTAATAATAACTTATTAGTATAATTCTAAAATTCTAGAGGTTAGATACTATATATTACGAATTTTAGGAGTAATAAAAGTTTAGTGTTAAAGCTATAATAGATATACTCTATTCTACTACGAAATAAAGCTCTTATAATCTATAATAGGCTGGTAGATAGGTATAAGTTAGGTTAGAGTTAGGGTCTTACGTAAGTAGGGTAGAGTTAAGATTAAAGTCTTACTAATTAGTCTAAGATATAGGTAGAGTTAGGGTAGCTGCTTAGTAATAGAGTATAGGTTAAGATAGGGTTATATAGACTAGGTTTCCTTAGGATCTAACTAATTAGTATACTTTAGAAAGTAGCTTAGTAAGAGTATATATAGTATAATATTCTAGAGCTTTATTATAGCTATTTATTATAGATTAGGCTAATCTTACTTTATTAGATTCTAGGATAGTATACTATAGTATATTGTAGACTGTAGTAGTACGCTCCTTAACTATTAATCTTATATAACTTAATCTAATATAATAATATATTTATAATAGTAATTTATTATATAAACTATAGAGGTTTATAAATTTCTCGATAAATATACTTTCGCGGCAGCTCCTTATTAGTAGTAGTACTAGGATTAATATTCTTCTAGTTAATCTCCTAGTTAATCTCTAGTTCTTTATTATATATCTAGGCTAGAAGTTTAAAAAGATCTGTAATCTTATTAGTACTATAAAGAGGGCTTAGCTTATTAGTATCTTAAGTCTTTATAACCTAGTATACCTCTTTAGTATAATAGTTCTCTCCGCTTATTATATATTTTAAAAATATAATATCCCGGATTCTCTATATAGTAAGGTAATATCTTCTATCTTTAATTATATCCCTAGTAGTATTAAAAACCCGTTTAATATTAACTCCTATAATCTATATTAGAAGAATATCTCTTATAACCTAAGTAAGCCGCAGATACTAATATTTGTTTACTCTCCACCAGCCTAATATATTAAAGTTATAACCTCGAATAGGAGGTATATTTAGATAGCTTTCTCCTTCTTAATAAGTTGGTCCTTTCTCTTCTTCCTCTAACTCTCCCTCTCCCTCTCCCTCTCCCTCTCCTACATTACTTAGATCCTGGCCTAGAAAACTTAAGGAGCTGCTTGAGGATAAATATTATAGAGATAGTTTACGAAACTATTTATTACTTTATATCTATTAAGGTTAGAGCGTTATAGATAAGGTATAGCCTAATATATCCTTATTATAGTAATTAAGATATTTAAGGAATTGTTAGCGATAAATTTCTCTATATTAAAGGTTCTAAGTCTTATTTTATAGTTATAGTTAAAAGCTAATATAATAAATAGCTGTAATAAAAGTACCTTATATATTATAAGCTTTTAGAATAGATCTAAGATTATTATATAGTTAAATAAGTAACTATACTTTACGTCTATTTTTAAGTAGTATTTACTTAATTTAGATCGACCCTTCTCTACTATAGCTCTTACTACTATTAGCTAATCTAAGTTACTCTCTACATCTTTAACTAAATTCCTATTTATATTATCTAGGAAATTGAAGAGCTTATTATATATTTGCTAAATATACTAGATCTAAGGCTTTATATTCTTACTAAACGCTTCGGTTACCCTTTTAAAATTATTGAGTAGGTCTATAATTAGTATTAAATAGTACTATTTAGTAGTAGATAGTCGAAGTTATTAGAGATTATAGAAATCTACCTTAGTATTCTTATTATTACTAGATCTCTAAATAGGGATTTTTAAGTTAATTTTATATTAAAGCTAGTTGTTAATATATTATTTAAGGCCTACTACTCGGTTATATATATTAAATATCGAATTCTATTAAGTTGAAATATCTCTTATTATAGACAGCCGGTACTTAGATAGTAGGGAGCCCTATAAAGTAATAAAACGCTTATAGCGCTATAGCAATTAATTAATTACTTTATAAATAGCTTAAATCTAATTAGGAATTAGTATATAATAATTATAATAACTAACTATAATAAAAAGCTATACCTTATAAAGAGAATTTAAGATAGAAATCTATATCTAAATCTTATTTATATTATATTACCGTAAAGTTCTTCTATCTCCTATCTCTTTAGGGGGTATAAGTTTAAGATAGTAAATAATTTCCTAAACAACAAGATTAATAATATAAATAAGGTATAGAATTGTATTCTCCTTATAATCCTATTTAATACTATCTTCGCGTAGTTTCTCTTATATTATACGTATAAGTATACTATTATTAGTAGTATTATTATAGGTAGCTGCTAGTAATCGTCGTTATATATTTATATTTAATAGAATATATAGTACTTCTATTACTATAGAAGTACTAGTATAGCTTCCTCGAATAGGGATAAAATTAAATAGTCTCTTGTAGAACTTCTAGTCCTAATTAATATAGTACCCTTTTACTGTAAGGAAACTAAGGTAGTTCTTTATAAACTAGGTATTAAACGCGATTAATATCTTTGTACTTTAGCTAAGGTTATATAAAAGAGAGGACTAAACTACTATAATCTTATATTTAAATAGCCCTATAAAACTAAATTAGCTAATTAATATAGTATTTAGTTAGAAGAACTAAACAAATTGTTAAAAAGACGGGTAATCTACTATTTAGAAAGACTAGTTATTATTAATAATAATACGGACTAGTTTATACTTAAAAACGCTAGTAGAGTATAGTAGTATAATTAGATCTTTATTATTAAGAGGCCTAGCTATAAGTATATAGAATCTATTATACTTAGGAGCTAGAGTTTTTAGACAGGCCTAAGATCTAAGGTAATTTATTAGATACTTTATACTATTATAATTCTTATTTAAATATATAAGTTAAAAGTTATAGTAGTAATAGAATATAAATAGGTAACTATCTAGAAATTATATAACTTCCCTAAATTGTCTCTAGATCTTACTATAATAAGTAGCTAAATTCTACCTTAATTTGTTAAATATATTTAAAAGGTCCTAAGCCTATAGTATTAATTCCTACTATACTATCTATATATTAATAAGTTCTATTACCCCCTATCTATCTTCTTTATCCCCTATCCGCAGATATATAATTAGCTAATAGGTTTCTTAGAAACTTTAATAAGAAATCGATAGAGTATCGATCGCGAGATACTAGATTTATATTAATATTAATATAATTATAATAAAACGCTATAATAAAGAATAGTAGGAATATTATAATATTACGGGTATATAAGGAATTAGGGTTAATAATCGAGAGTATCTAGCTATAAATTATGTTTATAGACTACTGCTACTACTACTACTACTACTACTACTACTACTACTACTAATATATATAAAACCCTAGTAAAATAGTAGTATATTATACTATTATATTAAGTATTTATTTTTAGAGATAATAGGTTTTATTACTAAACGGTATACTAATACTATACTCCTAATAGTATATAGGAGTCTGCTATAGTATATCGCAGAACGCTGTAGTCTAGAAAATACTATAAAATATAGTAAATTACTATTATATATTATAAAATATAGTTAATTACTATTATTTAACGTACTATAATATACTATAAGATACTATAGTATACTACCTAAAATCTAATAACCACCCTAGTCTATTTTACAATATACTACTATAGTCTATAATATAGTATAATATACTACTCTAGTTAATTAAATTTATATATATAGGGAAGTAGTATAAATAAAATTTATATAGTATTAGAGAAGTATATTAGATTTTCTTCTACTAACTACTAGTAGTAAGGGCTAAGCTAATCCTTATTTATTAAAGTATTATTATCCGAGAAACTATTAAAATCGGTTATATCTTTATCTAAGAAACTTTTAAAAGTACTATCTAACTTCTTATTTAATATCTTATACTTATCCTTATATTATATAAGCTTAGCCTTAATTTTAGAGTTATTATTAACCTTCTCTTTGTACTTATCGCTTTTAATACCTTTAATATAGGGTAAGTTTAAATCGAAAAGAAGATTATTATTAAATTAATTATATACTAATAGAGGCTTTTAATATCTAGGGTAGTAATTAGTATATATCTGTAATAAATAGATGTAATAAAAAATATAATAAACTTACTTCTACTCTAGCTCTAAAATTATAGCTAACTCTTCCTTAGATAGTCCCTTAATAAACTCTTACTATTTATTTTAAGCATCCTTACTTTTAAAGCTATTATTTTATAGCTTAAGAAGGCTATTTTAGTATATCTTATATATAACCTTCTACACAGCCCTTCTAGAGCTATATATCCGTAATAGACCACAAGCTAATTCTTATATAGTAGATATATCTTTCTTTTAACTAGTAGCCTTTAATAGAACTGTTTAGTAACGTCTAAGACTAATCTCTTAGTCGATATACTCCTATTTTAAGTAGATAGCCTTTAGCCTTACCTTTAACTAATTACCTATTTACTTATAAGTATATATATATATAATAAATAACTGTAATAACTTATTAGACTTATAATTGTTAAAGCGCTTCTCTACTATAGCTTTAATAGCTTTATCTAACATCTTTTTTTTTTCTTCTTCCCCTAGCACTATATATTTAGTACTTTTCTATAGCTGCCTCTTCTTAGCACTTTTAGTAGAGCGATTAGTAGTATAGGTACTCTTAATAGCCTTTTCCTTAGTAGTAAGCAATATAGTCTTATCTCTCTGTTAGATAGCGCGCTTAGTATTGTTAAGTATACCCTTAAAGGGTACTATAAGGTTAATTAAACGGCCTTTTTAAGAACCAGCTTAACCGCGTAATAAAAGAACATATTTAATTTTATAATCTTTTAACTACCAGCCCTATATTTATTAGTAAACTATAATAAAAGACTAGTATAATTACTTACCTATATTAACTTCGCCCACTTATCTTAGTCGAAGCTAACTAGTAGCTCTAATAGCTTTAGTAGTAGTAAGCTATCTAGACTATTAAGAAAATTGTTGTTAATAGGCTCTACTTTAATAGTTAACATTTTATAGGAACTATAATAAAAGTATATAATAAATCGAAGATTTGGAGTTACGCTAATAAGAGTATAGTAGGAAGAAGAGTTGTAGTAGGGTGTTAGGCTCAACGCGACGAGTGTATATACTACCTACTAATATAGATTAGATAGAAATAATAATAAAATATATATACATCTAAATAAATATAAAATATTAGTTGGTTTAGTATAAAAAACTATTACTAAAAAGCGTACTACTAGTTCTATAAAATAGTAAGTTATTATAGTTTTTTATTATAGTATTCTTATAATATACGCCTAAATACCTTATTAGCTTTACTTTATAATCCTAATTTAGTACTAGCTCTTAATATATACATATCTTAGCATCTATATTTATATTTTAGATATCTATTAATAAACCTCAATTTAACTTTATACTACTAACCTTAATTATTAATATTAACTACTCTACTCTACTACTATTAATACGTAATATCTCGTACTTAAGGAATAGCACGATCTAAAATCGTTCTGATAGGTAGTAAGTTTCTCTAAAAGCAGCTCGCCGCTAAATCAGCTTATAAGGTACCTATACTAGTAAAGCCTATACTAGTAAAGTATTACTATTATCTTAGGAGTAAATTATTACAGGTTTTTATTATAGTTATATATTAATAGAATATAGCTGTCGCACTTTAATAGATTAAATAATATTAGAAGAGTATTAAACTCCTCCTTTAAAAGCTCTCTTTTTCGCGGCTAATCTGTAAAATTACTACCGTAGTTTAGGAGAATACCTATAGTAGTAAGATATATTAGTAATAGAGTGTAATTAAGGCTCTTTAAGAGTTTATTAAAGCTTTTCTTATTAGGTTCTTTAAAGGTATATTATTTTTTATATAATTTATACTATATAATACTAACTATACTAGACTGTAATATAAATACAATTTACGTAAAGCAGGTTACTATCTAAAATAAGAATATATATTTAGTAAAGCGATACTATAAGAGGTTTAGTCTTCTATTAGATTAGAGTTATAATCTCTAGATAGTCTTAAGCTTAAAAAAGGCTACTTTAAATAAAACTAGTTCTCTACTATAATAATTTACAGTAATAAATATTTAATATATAATATATAATAAATATATAATATATAATATATAATAAATATATAATATATAATTATTTCCTATAATTATAGAAGAACCCTATAGGGTATCCCTACCTTAATCTTATATCCCAACACTAAGAACTCTACCCTAACCTTAATCTTAATACTAAGAACTTCTATTTAACCTATACCCCAGCGCTAAGAATTCTACCTTAACTCTAACCCCAGCACTAAGAACCCTAAACCTAACCTTAACCTAAGTAAGGTACTATATACCCTATTTATTAGCCTAATCTATAATAGTTAATAGTAAAAGAGCTATAGTTATATTTTATAATTATAGCTTATATAGCAGTTACTACTTATAGAGACTAGAGAGAGCTGCCTATAGTAGTAGAGAATAAAGAAGATAGATATAATAAAATAGACAATTAACTATTTTATACTCCATTCCCTTATATAATCTAAGCTATAATAGGTAATAATAAGGATAGTAATTTTCTAGGCGGCGGTGGTTAGAAGATAAAAGAAGACCTCTAATATATAATTTACGTAGCTAAATATTAATAACTAGATATAGAAAGAACTTCTATAATTATAAAGTTTAAGTACCTATTAATTTTCTTACTATATAGTAGTTCTTATTATATAGTAAAGGATAGTAACGTAGTATAAGGTAAAGCCTAGAAATTTAAAGGAAGATATAGAGAGAATAATAGGATATAGCTAGCTACCTTTCTACTAGACTAGTAGCTAAATACTCTAATTAAGTTTCGTTTACTAATATATTATATAGTTAAACTACACCCTCTCCTATAAGTATATAATATTATAATTAGTCGAGTTAAGTTATTAGGCTAAAGCTATTATATAATATAATACTAGCTATTTATATAATTAGCGGTATAGGAGGTTTAAATACTAATTTTAGGATTAAAGCTATATACGGCTTATTTACAGCTAATCTTAAGTAATTTATAGTAGATATAGGAACGTACGGTTTAGGAAATATTAAGTAAATATACTATTAGGCTAATATTAGGCGTATCTATAAAACTTAAACCCTAGGATATTAAGCCTAATACTATTAAGAGCAATCCTAGGTTAATTTAAGGTAAGTTATAAGTCTTAAGAATCTCTTAGATAACAGCGTAATACAGCCGTAGACTAGATATAGATTAGTAATATTATCTACTTTCTAGGCGTATATTAAATAGAATAGCTATATAGAAGAGCTGTAAGGCTAATTAAGTATATATATACTATCTTGCTTAAAATACGTATCTCTCTTAGGTACATCCGTCCTATATATTAGGTATATCTTTAACTCCTTAAACTACTCTTTAATATAACGCTTGTAAAACGGATAGCTTATAATCTAAGTAAAGGTCTTACACGAACTTTCTATTACTTACTATAAAGCAGGTATATACATCTTAGGTTTAACGAGCCTTCCGCCGTACAAATAGAGCATGCAGTACCGTAGCACTCTATAGTACTAAGAATTTAAGGGTAACCTCTCCTTCTATACTTAAATAGGTTAATTAAGGACGTAGGTGGTTTTATTTCATCGCCTATATAGACGAAGATTAAATCGACGGTTATACGGCTAAAAGCACCTTCGGAATAGAGTCTATTTAAGATAGATCGGATAACGTATAAACCGTAATAGAGCTGAAAGGGTTAGTATAAAGATATATACCGCTGCCTAAGGGCACTTATACAACTATAGAAGGGAAGGAAATATACGCTGTTATTGCCTTAGAGCGTTCTCTTGTACCTAGCGTAGTAAAAGGTAGAGTATAACGCAGTTCCTGCAATCGCGATAAGTAATAGAAGCTATAGAAAAGGGAAGGGGTTTCGTACCTAACCGTCTTCTTTTATTCCTCTACAATAACGGTTCTTCTATAGAGTCTACGGTCGTAATAGACTCGCTGGAGAGATTAATAATATCCGCTATATTAATAGAGGCTTCTATATAATTAGTAATAGTAGAGTAAGAAATAACAGGCTTGCAGAGGCTAGCTAGAAGACTGGAACGGTTTATATAGGTAAAGTCGATACTAGTAGTAGAGTATAGTATTAACTTCCAAGATTTTAACGTATTATATATACTACTGTACCTCGAGGTGGGCCGCCTATAAGGAGCGCTTTAAGGGAACGCCGCCTAGTATCCTTTTTAAGCTACTGGGCGGAGCTTCTAAAGTTTCTACTAACTAATTAATATATCTTCTCTTAATATATAAAAGAAGTAGCTTAATTAACTAACGCTTAAGGCTTATAGTTTAAACGGCAATTATATATAATTAAGAGAGTTAATATAGTATATTACTAATTTTAAGGCTACAGTAAGTAATCGTATTAGAAGAAACGCAAGGGCTCGAACAATATAATTATAGGGCTGGCGATATACTAATATCGAGCAGGTAGATAATAAAAAGACGAGGATAGAGCTTCTATCTATAGCTGTATTCCTGCGCTAATATAAACCTATTTAGCCGGCTTATTACGTCCGCGTTTACTGAGCCTAGGATCACAAGTACTAGAATCCGTCTAGTTAATAATAACCTCTAAGCGGTTTCCCTATAGATAGTGTTAGAGGCCTTTATACAATCTAAAGCATTGGTCCGGAGTGTCTATCCTATATAGAGCTTTACCTCCTAAGGGCGCCTTACGGCTCCTCTATAACCATCTATATTAATATCTCTACTCCTTTCCCCTTCACGCATGTAAAATGCGGTACGAGTAACCTTTAGTATAATAGTACTTATACTCTATAGCTAGGATCCTAATACTAGTCTTATATATTTGTAGTAGCAAAGTACTGTTGCTGTAGGACGGATGGGCACAGCCGTAAAGGAAACCTGGGAGGGATAAGGGGTACGAGTCTACCTCGCATAACTAGTATACGGATGAGCAGGCCGGCTTCTTATAAAGACGAAGAAAGAGGCGCGGTTTTATATAAGCTTAATATATCAAAACCTATACTCTTATCTAGTCCTATATACGCGATGGGGCTATTATAAAAAGAGTCTAGCTGCTAAGGCCGTTCTAGGGAGTAAGACGCAGATAGGAGCATCTAAGTATAGGTATAAAGGCTAAATTAATAGGTGCTTAGATGCAACTCTACAGCTGATAACGCAGATACGAAACTATATATTTAAGGTATACAATGGTACTTCTAAGATATAGTATAAGGCCTCTAGAGAAGCTAACTAGGGACCTGGCTATATATTTTATCTAACAGATAGGTAAGATTGCGAAGAATATTTAGGGTATAGCGTAAGTAGTAAGTATAAATATTACTACACTCGAAAGTCAGCGTTAAAAAGCGGGATGAATAGATACATACCAGTATAAAGATAAAGATACCTATTCCTCTACCTAGCGTTTTAATATTAGATAGAGTAAGGTTACAGCGCTATAATAGCCTATTAATACGGCTGGTTGCAAAGCTATCGTAGTAATAGATACCTTACTTCTTACTAATAATAGGGTAACTTCGTCTTTACGTAGTTAATATCTATTAACTTATAGTATCAACCTAGTATAAAAATATAATAAGAGGCCGAGACTAGCCGTTGAAGTTTAACTATCTTAAGGAGACTGGATATAAATAGGAATCTGCTATCTATCGTAATCCTTACTAGTATAGCAGCTTAAGGAACCTCTAGTTGCTCTATATAGGAGTAGACTATAATAAAACTAAAGATTATACTATATAGGTAGTATTATACCTACTAGATATAATATATTAAAGAGTTTAGAGCTATTTTAGAAGTAGTATAAAATATTAAAGAAGTAGATTTAGTATTTATATAACTTCTAGCGTATATTTAATAATAGCTATAGGCCTAGCAGTATAGGCGAGAATCTAGATAAGGACCTTATAGGGTAAGTAATAATAATAACAGTAATATTATTATTACTATTATTATAGTTATTATTATTTAAAAAGTAGAGTAGAGAAATTAATCTTTAGTAAGAAATTAGTTAGTATATTAAGTTTAAAGAAGTTTAACCCGGTAAGTAGTAGTTTTAACAACCTTATAACCTACGCCTAAAAGCTATTACTTAAGTAAGAGTATTTAAGTATAAAATAGCAATCTTTAGACCTCTATTAAATACTAGTTAAAGAGTACAATTTCTCTATATCTAGTATATAGCGCGGTATAAGGTAAAGTTTAGAAATCTATAAGTAGTTATAGAATTTATTTTTAGTATTAAGCTAACTTAATAATAACTTAAACCTTTAAGAAATAGGAATTAAAAGCCTATTTCTAGATTTAACCTATAAAGTTTATTCTAGCTAATAATATAAATAAAATACACCTTTTAAAACAGCTATTCCTATTATACTATTCCTATCCTTAAGCTCTACGTACTCTCTTTCTACGTTTCTAAACCCTATTTCTAATCTTTCTAACTCCTTTATCTACTTTAATTTTATTACTTCCTCTCTTTAAATAGTAAATTTCGTCTTAGAATCTTTAAATAGTATCTCTACTTTTATTATATTTAATTCTTAGATTATTAAACTAATTATCTAACTCCCCTAAATAGCTTATAATATACCGGTTATACTCTTTAAGAATACTAAGTTTATAGCTAAGATAAATAACTATTTCTATTATATCTAGTAGTATAAGCTAAATTTTAAAAGTATTTTAAAACCCCTTACTAAATAAACTATATAAAAAAGATCTCTCTCTTACGTTTAGATATTTTATACTTATTTTCTCCGTATTTATCTTACTATAACTTTTATTATCTTTATATTCTAATATTATTTAGATATTATAATTATATTAGAAACGGACTAAATAATATAAAAAGAATTACCTACCTATATAGTTATATTAACCGCTTTAAGAGAGCCTTTAAAATCGACTTCTTATAATATATTCTAAACGTAGTTAATAATTCCCTAAAAAGTAGTAATATTTATATAAATTATATTTAAATATAGGATAGAAGAATTTCTAATAGTAGTACTAGAGTTACTTATTATTAAAGGGGTACTAATAGAAACTAATATAGTTTATAAACGAGCTATTAGTATAAGTAAGCTATTACCCTACTAAGATTTAAACGACTTAATCGCGATAATTATTAACTATATATATATATACTATAAGAAATAATAGTCTATTAGATTATTTAATACCTATACTATTAATTTAGCGTGTTTAAGTATTATAGCTAGGCTGTTTATAGCGCCTACAGCTCTATTAAGGCTAGCTACTCTTTTATAGCTAAATACTCTAATTATAAATTTTCTTATTAATCTACCCTTTAATATTATTTTAATTAATTATATTCTTATCTATAACTTTTATTAAAATCTTCTACTTTTATAATCGTTTTCTTTTCTATTATTTTTACTTTATTACTACTTTATTTACTTATTTAAAGCTCTTAATTTAATTAGCTATTAGCGCGATTAAATATGTTATTATTATAATACTCTTTTAAAGCTAATTAAAGGCTATAATAATTAATATAGATAATAAATTTTAATATTACTAAATCCTACTATAAATTATTATTAATTAAGCCTCTAGTTTATACGCGTTACTAGGTGTTTTAGCCTCCTAGAGGGTAGTTTCTAGTATAGGTAGTATTAGTATATATAGCTTAATATTAAGTTTTAATAGTACCGCCTCTAAATTATATAGTACTATTCTAGCACCTTAAAAGCTTGTGCGGATATTAGCTTCTATAATTAATTAATTATAGACTACTTTAAAGGTTAGAAGAAAAATAGTCTTATTAATATAATTAATATAATTGTATACTAAGGCTGAAATCTTAGTACTATACTTAGCTAATAGTCTATTTACTATAACTCGTATGCTATTAATTATAGGCGGAAATCCTCGTAAATCCTGATTAAGGATATAACTAATAAGTACCTCCTCTTTAGTCTCTATAAACTTCTTTAAATTCAGCTTATAGTTATATCGTATAGCTATTTTAGCGTATTAAAGGTAGAGAGTACTTTAAGGGTAGTAAAAAGTTATTATAGCACTATTTTTAGTTAAAACTTAACCTTAATCGATAGTTAAAATTATAAAGATAATTTATAATTCTTTATAGATTAATTATACGTTACTATATTAAGCTATTATATATTAATTTAGGTAGACCGTTAAAAGTTTAGTAAGATAATAGCTCGCTTATATTAATAGCTTACTTATAAACTATATTAGTACTTTTTAGAGGAATAGATAGCTTAAGAAATATTATTTAGAAGGTATAAAGCTTCTTTATATCTTATCTTCTATTACTTAGCTAATAAAAGAATTTAAAGTAGACTTCTATACTTTAAATATATTATATACCTATAGTTAGAAAAATGTAGGCTATATTAATATTACATTTTAATACTACTATAATAGATACTCTCTCTTATATATTTTAAGGCGGAAATATATATTACTAGTCTAGATAGTTTTATATAAACTACTACTATAAAGATATATCTATATTCTAGAATATACCTTAATATTTAATTTTAGTAGTATAGAGTTTAGAGTTTATATAGTTAAAACTATATTTTTATACTATAAACTTTTATATTTATTAAGATAAGTATAAAGTTGTATAAGTCTTAGCTAGAGTTTCTAAATAACTATATACTTTATAAACCCCCTCTTATATAATTTATAAGGTTAAGTCTAGTAATTTATAAGCTTTTATCTAATATAATTACTATTTTATACTACTCTAATAACTTCTACTAGTAGTTATACCTTAACGCTATATACTAGGGTATATTTATATAGATTTCTGGATAGTAAAACTGTTAGATATCTAAAACTATAGACTAAAAGATATAGTTAATTAATTTATAGATTTAGCCTATTTATAGTAATAGAAATACTATATTATAAGTAATATAAGCCCCCGTAGCTAGAGATATAAACTCTTATCTATCTATAATAACTATTAGCATCTTTTAATAGGTTAAGGTTATAAGGGTTGCGCAAAGTATGCAGATACCTGATAACAGTAATGAATTCGATGAGGAGCCGTAGGGGCTTCGAGTAGCGTTATATACATGGTTAAGTCAAATAGTCTGTGCGTCCAGTCTTACTAAAGGTAGGATGTTGAGCCTTAACAAAGGTAAGGTGTTGAGGAAGTACCTGGACTATACCATGGTACTACTATAACTCGCGGATCACCTCCGGAGAGGACTTGGTGATAGCCTGGATCTCGTCCAGGCCTTATAACCTGGGCACCAGCCCATTACATTACCCCCCTCCTAGCCTTGACAGTCTTCTTCAAGGCGTTTATCGTCGAAATCCTTGCGGTAGTCTCCCATTCGTATCTCTTGCGTCTTTCGAGTACTCTATCCATCGATCTAGAGCTTCAGTCTCTTCCATATTTTGAGCAGGCTGCCAGTCGGTTTCTGCGTACCCAGTCCATTTTACCTCATATTGAGTTTGCTGGCCTCGACCGCGTCGAACTATTCTTTCAGCCACTATCTCTTCTACGGTCCATTCCTGCTCTCCGTCGACTACAATAGCTTCCGGCTGTAAATCATCATTCGGTTGGCTAGGCAGCGGGTCGTTCGCGGCGAGTCTCAACCGGTTAATATGAAACACGTTTTCTGGACCTGGAGGTACGTTGAGGCGTACTGAGTGGGTATCAATGATCTCGGTTACCGTGTATTTTGAGTTCTTCCAATCAAGCTTTTTGTTATTTCGCTGGGTCTTGAAGTGCTTCCCTAGCGATAGCCATACTTTGTCGCCTATCCGCAACTGCCTTGGTACCTTTCGTCGTCGATTTGCCTGCTTCTCCTGTTCTTGCTGAGCTTCAGCCATTGAAGCTTGCATTAGCTCGAAGACCTTCCTAAACTTTTCTACTATCATTTCTGCAGTATGCTTGCCAGGTTGCTCGCTAGCTGTATACTGGAGTGCCTCTCGTGGAGCTTCAAGTTGAGTTGGATCGATATAGTATCCGTGCTGTAAGAAGAATGGACTAACGCCTGTTGACGTCGCGTCTCTTGATCTGATAGCAATCATAGCCATGCTAAGCAGCTTAGCCCAGTTCTTCTGATCCCAGTCGACGTAGGCTCGCAAAAAGGCTTCGATAGTACTATTCATCCTCTCAGTTGACCCATCTGTTTGTGGATGAAATGCTGTTGATAGCCTCCGGGTGATACTAAGGATCTCGCAGAGCCGTTTCCAGAGGCCGCTAGTAAATTGACTTCCACGATCTGATACTATTGCGTCTGGTAGCCAGTGGTAGGCTACGACATGTTTGACAAAGGCCCATGCAACAGTCTCTGTATCCATATTCGGTAGTGGTATCAGCACTATATCCTTGCTTAGTCGATCAGTGACAACAAGAAGGACTATACACCCTTCGCTCTCAGGCAAGCCAGTAATGAAATCCATTGATATCTCCTTCCAGATTCGGTCCGGAATTGGTAGTGGCTTTAGTAGGCCATGGAGTCCGTCCCTCCATGGTTTAATCCTACCACATACGGCACAGTTACGAAGGAAACGTCGGATATCGTCCGACATGCCTGGCCAGAAGTAGTCTCTTGCGATAGCTCGATACGTAACTTGTCGTCCTGGATGGCCTGCTACGGCTGGTGAGTGCGCGTTGTCGATTAGCTTAGTTCGCAATGGTTCCGATTGTGGCACCCATCTCCTATCTCGATAAAGTAGGCGCAGGTTTTGGTCTACTGCACAGTCTGCAATCGATACCTTGAGGCCAAGGCTTGGCGGAAGTCGTCTCTCGCCATTCAGTATTGCTTGTCGAATAGCAGCGTATTGTTCGTCTTTTTCTATAGCGATATCCCATAGTTGCTCTATCGGGTCGCTATCGGATCCCTGCCGGGGTTGTACTTCCTCAGTTCCTGTCTTAGATACGCCTAATAGTAGCTCTGGTCCTTCGCTCGTTTCTGTTCCTATTCCAGATATAGTTGTAGAGAATGTAATAATACTATCCTCTTCCTCTTCGTCTTGCAGGACGCGTGTAGTTGGCCTGAGCAGCTGCATATACCGGTGCTGGATCCGATCGTCAGATACGTCTTGAGGCATATCTTGCTCACGACGAGATAGGGCGTCAGCCCTAGGGTTCTCCTTGCCTGGTCGATAGGCGATATCCATATTATAACGTCCTAGAAGAAGGGACCAGCGCATTTGCCTTTCGTTGAGCATCCTTGGTTTCGTGAAGTATTCGAGATTCTTATGATCTGTTATAGTAGTGAATCTCTCTACTGAACGCAGTTCTGCATCCCATTCCTGTAGGCATTGTACTACAGCTAGCAGCTCCTTATCATGCACTTCGTAGTTACATTCGTGTACATTCATCTTCCTCGAGAAGTAGGCTACTGGCTGCAGTAGCCCTTGCTCATTATATTGCGATAGGCATCCGGCTACCGCGTAGCCTGAGGCGTCAGTCTCTAGTACTATGTCCTTCTCAGGGTCGAATTGAGCGAGTACTGGTTCGGTAATGAAGATTTTCTTGAGCGTATCAAAAGCCTTTTGCTCGACCTTTATCCACTGAAAAGGTACATTACCTGTAAGTCGTGTGAGGGGTGCGACTAGCTCTGAGAAGTTCCGGATAAAACGTCGGTAGAAGTTAGTAAAGCCGAGAAAGCTTCGTACGCCCTTAACTGTCCTAGGAGCTTCCCATTCCTTAATAGCGCGAACCTTCTCTAGATCCATACAGAGGCCTTTGCCTGCTTCGATGATGAAACCAAGGTATTTCGTCGATTTAACTTCAAACTCGCATTTCCTAATATCTAGTAGGAGACCCGCTTGGCCTAGTTCCTGCAGTACTTGGTTAACCTGCTTACGGTACTCAGCTAGGGAGCCGCTAGTATAGATAAGCACGTCGTCAAGGTACGCCGTACAGAAGTTGTCAATATACTTTCGAAGCACCCAGTTGATATATCGTTGAAAGGTACTTAGCGCGTTCGCCATACCAAAGGGGGTAACAAGCCATTCATATAGTCCAAATCGGGTACGGAATGCAGTCTTCCATTCGTCTCCTGCGTGTATTCGGATCTTATGGAAGGCAGCAGAGACGTCAAGCTTCGTGAACCACTTTGCCTTACCGAGGTTATTAAGCGTTTCCCGTATCAAAGGTAGCGGATATCGATCCTTCCTTGTAATAGCATTAAAAGCTCGATAGTCGACACAAAATCGAAGGCCTCCTCCTAGCTTCTTTGCGAACAATACAGGCGCTGCAGCTGGCGAGTTGCTTGCTCGGATCCATCCTTTATCCAGTAGCGATATAAGCTCCTTCCGAAGGACTAGTAGCTCGCCCCTGCTCATATTGTAGAGCGGTCCCCATAGGATCTCCGGATCCTTCCCATCCTTTTATACTAAGTCGATTCGATGGTCAATTTTAGGTCCTCGAAGTGGTAGTATCTGGGAGGCAGTCTTTGGGTCGAAAATCCATTAGTGGTGAGCGTACTGGGTCGGTAGAAGTTTCTCGAAGTCTATAACTGATTTGGGAGCTAGAGCCTTCTCGATATCAGCTAGCGTCGCGGCGAAAACAATAGATTAGTTCTTCTTTGATTTTCGACAGTAGTAGGCGTACGCATTAGCACTGATTTGCTATAGAGAGATGTGTCCTCGCAGAGTTGGTACAGGCTCTCCTTCTTTGCTCAAAATTCGAATCCGCTGGCGCGTAGAGTGGATGTATATTGAGCGCTTAGCAGGGGCTATCGTGACGCGCAAGCGGTCCATCCAGGCTCGTCTAAAGAGTATATCATATCCCATGCTATCAGTTGCGACGTATACCCATCCAGTATCCTTAAATCCTTCAATGTCTGCTGTATATTTAGCGACTTGGTAGATCCAGCCTTCGCCATTTATCCCTAGTAGCCGTCGGGGTACGATATCAATGCACTGTAAGCCTGCCTTCTTTACCAAAGAAGGCGATACCATTGCGTTAGCGAGAGAGCCGGAGTCGATCATACAAGAGGCGTAAGTAGTTTGATTAACTAGTGCATGTACGCTAATCGCCTTTCCATCCATATATCGATTCTTTTTAAACTCCTCCCAATCCTTAATAACTTGCTGGTAGCTTACATCCTGCTCCTGCTGGTGACTTTTAACAGGAGCTATTCTTTTTCCGACTCTGATTCCAATTCGACTACAGACTCATCTTCGAGCAATAGCGCTATAGGCGCTGAGAGAGCTTTTGCTGCTCGAGTAGGCGAGGTTCGTCTAGCTGCCTGATAAGAGCAGCTTCGTGCGTAATGACCCTCTACTCCACAGCGTACGCAGAGCCCTCTCTCGCGACGGCGCTGAATCTCTTTTCCTGATACCCACTTCGCTCGTCTTTTCTCAGTATTACTTTAATTAGTAGTAGTACTGGTCGGTTGCCAGTCCATCCGTTCTAGTGATACGGGCCTTGGCGATTGGTAACGAGGAGAAGACCCGGGTACGTTCCGAGGGATATTCGGTACTTGTCCGCGGCTAGTAATACCTATACGATATAGCTGGTCTGATATCTTGATTGCCTCATTGTAGAACTGGTCAAAGGATATACTATCAGATACTATAATTATTTGTTTCCGTACCTCGATCTTTAATCCTTCTGAAAGCATACTCTTAAGGGTATCTTCCCCAAATATCTACTCTGATTCCTGAAGTAGCTGGTTAAACTCAGAGATATAGTTGCGTACTAGCTTCTTTCCCTGTACGAGGTGTCGGAGCTTATCTAGCGCTCTTATCTTCTAATAGGGGTCTCTGAATTGGCGATCCATAAAGGTCCACATATCCTCTATTGTGGCTGTAAGTACGTTCTTCTCTACCCAGGGTAGGACTGCGCGGGCTGCCTTATCCTTTATTCTTCCTATAATATAATCAATCTGGTATGCGTGGTTCTTATGCGCATAGCTATAGCGGAGCTTTGCCTTCGCCTTATATTGAAATTGTGGGTATTTATTACGGTCGCCATCGAAACGCTCTGGGTCAGGGTATTTAGATCGATCAGCCTCTTCCTGGGCTTTAGGTAGGGTAGGAATTAAGCTTAATATCGGAGTTGTAATTCGTTGGTCTTTAAGGATATCCATCCTCCTAATCATCTACTGTATTATCTGCTGCATTATCTCCATCATCCCAGTATTATCTGATTACTCCTTTATCTTATCTTTCCCCTGCGAAGGACCTGGCTTGTTCAGTGCCTCTATTCTTTTTTACACTTCTGCTCCTACTTGGTAAACTATAGCCTTAATTGCCGGTTCAGCCTATTGTTCGTTAGCTAGCATCTCTCTTATACTAGCTTCAACCTGGTCGGTTGACCATCCTTCTTGTAGCTTGCCTATTGCGTAGGCAACCATCTCGTCAATGGAATAACCTTCTATTATCTTCGTATTACTCTCTACCTAGATAAGAGACTTCTAATACCTTCAGGATTTATATTGCCTACTCTCTACTGTAGAGACGATAGGGCTTCCGATATTACCTGCAGCTTCTCGCTAACAGCGTATCTGATGCGCCTGCAGCTCGGTAGTTAGTAGGGTAAATAATATGCCTATAGCTCACACTTAATAGAACTTCTACTATTACTTATAGCTTAGTAGCTTATAAGGTATTCCGATGTCGCCTGCAGCTCGGTAGCTAGCAGGTTATAAGACTCTAATAGAATACCCCATTTAAGCTAGGGACTTTCCTTATTAAAAGAATGATTAAATTTAAATATAAGGGTTGCGTAAAGTATACAGATACCTAATAATAGTAATAAATTCGATAAGGAGCCGTAGAGGCTTCGAGTAGCGTTATATATATAGTTAAATTAAATAGTTTATACGTCCAGTCTTACTAAAAGTAGGATATTAAACCTTAATAAAGGTAAGGTGTTAAGGAAGTATTTAGACTATACTATAGTACTACTATAACTCGCGGATTACCTCTAGAGAGGACTTAATAATAGTCTAGATCTCGTCCAGGCCTTATAACCTAGATACTAGTCTATTATAAAAGTTAAGGCTTAAATATTTAAAATACTCCCTTTATATAATAATAATATTATTTCTACTATTATCCCCTTATAATTTTATAGTAATAAGATAAGTATATTTACCTCTTAATAGAGTATACTTTAGATATAGTATATATATTATAAAATAGTAATAATACTAGTATAAAAATAGTTCCCGGTTATTTCTATCTACTATACCTATATTTAACTATACTAGAGAGTTACTATTAATAGTTATAATTACTATATTAAGGTACTAGTAAGGTTTTATTTATATATTACTTCTATTATAGCTAGACCTTAAAATAGGCTAGATAATAAGGTAGATAAAAGACCGAAGTACCTAGTATATAAGAGAAATACTATTTAAGTTATAGCTGGTTAAATTTTCTAGAGCTTATCCCCTTATTAATATAGTATAAACTATTCTTATTTATTAAAACTAGCTAGCTTTAATAAAGGTTAGAAAAACTACGTCTATTAACTAGAAATACGAGATATACTATATATATATCCTTAGACCTACTAAAGAGTTAACTATAAATAATTTAACTATAATATTATTATATATATTTTTTACTTCTTAATTAGACTAGTTTTAAATATTAAGCTTATATACTAGAATATTAGGCTATAGAAAATAAATAAGATTAATAGGATTTCTAATAACATATTTTACAAGCGAGTCGCCCACCTAAATAAGTCGTCTACTTTATTAGCTATCTCTATATTTAGAGGCGTATATCGCGATAACGCCTATAGGTATTATTATAATAATTTGATAAGGGATAGATATACTATTTATTTACTACTATATAAGTTTTAGTATTATATCTAGGCTTGCTGCAGCGGCTGTAGCGCTTCTAGTATAGCGTACCCGCTTTTCTGCACTTCCTACCTGCGCGTATTTTATCCTCTAGCTGCTTATCTACCTTCTTTTAAGTAGCTATCTCAGCAGCTTCAGCTTTAGTAAGACTACTTTACTTCTGTAGAACCTTTTTTAATCGCTTTTTGCGCTGTAATAGAGCCTTATTTACTTCCTAAAGCTGACTAACCTAACGCTAAAATAGTACGCATAAATAAGCTATCTATATAGTACCTTTAGCAAGCGAATTAAGAGAATTATTAATCGTAGTAGGTAAGCTATTTTAATACTTAGTAATACGGTCTTAAATCAGTATTATTTAAGACTCTAGTTTAATAGCGTTAGTTAGTGTTTTTAACTTCTAGAGGCAACTAGCTACTAGTAGTAATAATAGAGTACGAAGCTTAATATCGAGCTTTAATAGTACTATATTAGGATTATATAGTTCTAAACTAGTACCTCGAAAGCTTACATATATATTAGCCTTAGTAATAGAGCGCTAATATGCTATATAAAAGGTTAGTATAAAGTCGAGCTTTATAATATAGTAGATACTAATCTTACGCCTATATACTTTCTTTAATAGTAAGAAGCAGCCTATATCTAGAGGCTGTAGTAGATACGATAAATATGCTAGTATATATAATAGAATAATATCCTTCTCTTTATAGAGTAGCTAAAACTCAGTAGACCTATAGCTTTTATAACTATTAATAACTAGCAGACGATAAGCGCCTGCTATATACTACCTTATATATTAAAGGTCGAACTAGCTACTAATAACTTTAGAATCCTTATAGAGAGCTCTTTAATAGTTATATTTTTAATAGAAGTATATTTTAAGCTTAGAAATGTAATTAATAAAGTTTATTAGCTAGTTTTTACTAACCTAGTCTATAGAGCGAGCTCTGAGTAAATAGTTAGCTATATCTTATATACTATCGATTATAGGAGGATATCTATAAGATAATAAGTCTAGTATATACTATATTATAGTTGATTCTTCTAGCTTCGTAAGCTTCTTTAAATTAAGCTTATAATTGCGTTGTAAAGGTTTGCTGGTGTATTAGTTTCTAAGCATCGTTTAGGGGATGCTATAGGTAGCTGCAGCACTTCGTACACTCTAAATTTAATCTTAATTAATAGCTAAGATAGCTAGTAATATCTAACCTTCTTAATAGATTAATTAAGGTTAAGGTAGTTGCTATATTACGTTGTAAATAGGTAGAGTATAACTTCTTAGTAAAAGTAGGCAACTCGCTTAGGTGGGCGACTCGCTTGTAAAATACGTTATAAATAGGCCCTAGGAGAGGGCTTTAACTACTATATTTAACTTTATTTAAGCTACCTTATTTATAAATAATATAATAGTAGTTATAATAGTAATTATTTCTATTATCTAGTTTAACTAGGTAGATATATCTATTCCTTCTACCTTCTAGTTAGCTGTTAGTATAAATATAAGAACCTCTATTAGAGCCTATTAACTAGTTAACTTATAGTATAAATAGCTTATCTACTATCTTCGTACTTTATCTATAACTTCTCCTATTACCTATTTACTATATATAGCGATTATCCTCTTTACTATATACGATGCTATTTTCTATTTTAAAAATCTCTTAATATAAGATCTTTTAGACCTTCTTATCTAGAATAGGGGGACGAAAATATATTTTATATACGAATTAGTAGTTCTTTCTTCTCTTATTATAAGACTACTTATTTCTACAGCACTTTTATATCGGTTACTTCTTTAATATAAGAACTTAGTATAAAATAGTTAAGAGTATAAGAGTATATTAATATTTTTTATTATTATAAATATAATTATAGCGCTATATAAGCTATATAGAACAACTATAATTATATATTCTATTCTATCAGCTAGCCTTAAAACTAACATCTACTATAGAGTTTTTCTAGTATATCTTTAACCCTCTTTTTTATATAAGTTTATATAAACTAGGTATATATATCTATATAGTTACTATATACTTTAAGTTTTTACTTTTCTAGTATTATATACTAGACTATTAAGGGGATTACAGCTATATTATATCTAATACATAGAGACGGTAGTAATTTATAATAGGTAGTTAAGTTAAATAGCTATATATTTTAAGAATAGGACCTATTTAAGGAATTTATACTATTATAAATAGTAAAAACTAATAGATACTAGCCTTATATAAGCTTTATTATTACCCTTTATCTTTAGGTCTATTTAAAACCCCTTATTATAAAAAAAGAAATTTGTAAATAAATTTATACTAGTAAAAAATCGGTTTCTAGTAATATAAAAGTAATATTATCTAGTAGTCTAGGATTTTATAAAGCGTTTAGTAGGAGCTAGTCTAAAGTAAATATAAGATATATTAAAGTACTAGTAGAAAAAAGTTAAATAGTATATAAAAGCTATACTAATTAGAAATTAATAGAACTAATAAACTAAATTTAAAAAAGTTAAAAATAAATTTTAATAATAATTTTAAAATATAGCTTCTTAAAGAGACTATTTTATCTTATACTACTATCTAAATTCGATTCTACTATTAGATCTTACTTTTAGTCTTATCTAATACTACTAATAAATAACTATTACCTATTATAGTAATACCGCAACACCTCTGCACCTATACTACTCTTACTATAATACTCGAACTAGCTGCTAGCGACAACTATCAGCTGCTAGCTAGAACATAACCGACTTATCTTAACTATAATAGAGGAAGGTTTTACCAACCTAGCTAGCCTATATAGCAGCACAGACCTAGCCTCTATAAAAACCTATATAATATAGATATTTCTATTTTTTACGCAACGTTTTAATATTTATATATAGTATATAGTAATAGAGTTAACTATTTAAAGTACGATTAACTAACTACGCGTAAGTGTCTGTAATATTACCTCTATATATAAGATTAGAAAATTAAAGTTATTAATATACCTCTTCTACTTAACCCTATAAGGCTGTATAATATAAAGAAAGTACTCGACTACTATTAATATAAGGTTAAAATCGAAGATCTAAAAGCTAATAACTTTAAATAACTCTTTAAGTTTATTAGAGCCTTTTTAAAATATCTTAAATACTAAAAGGGTATAATTTTCAAGTAAATAAATAGTTTAAAAAAGTTTAAAGTTTCTATAAATACTTTTAAAAAAGAAGTTAGTATATTTATAAGAAATAGAAAAGCTAGTAAGATTAAGGGTAGAGAAGTTAAGTTAAAGCGGGTAAAAGGTAGATTCGATAATAATAGAAGCTCGTAGAAGAGGTTATATAGTAAGAATTCTAAAGATAAGAGTAGTAGGTTAAAATAGGTAAAACGTGGATTCGATAATAATAGAGGCTTATAAAAGAGGTTATATAGTAAGGATTCTAAGAATAAGAGTAACAGGTTAAAGTAGGTAAAACGTGGATTCGATAATAATAGAGGCTTATAGAAGAGGTTACGTAACAAGGATTCTATAGATAAGAGTAGTAGGTTAAAGTAGATAAAACGTAGATTTAATAATAATAGAGGCTTATAGAAGAGGTTATATAGTAAAAATTCTAAGGATAAGAGTAGTAAGTTAAAGAGAATAAGAAAAAGTAGGTCTAAGAATAATACTAGCAGACTAAAGAGGTTACTTAAGGAGAAGACTAAAGATAAAAGTAGTAAATTAAAATAGTAGAGAAGAGTATAAATAATAGTAAAACTAGTTATACTAGTTTTAACTTAGGCTTTAAATTCTTTTATATTTCTCTATAATTTAAAGTTAACTATTAACTTAATTATAGTCTTATTAATTCTTTTAAGATAGTTCCTTATTCTTTCTTAATTCTAAGTTCTAATTAAACTTAATACTTATACTAAATATTATATAATTATTAGATATTTATAATAGTACTAATAATTATTTTCTTATACTAGTTTAAGAAATAATAAATCTTACTAAAGCTAATCTTATTATTTTCTATCTTTATTCTAATACTATCAGCCCTATTATACTAATAGAACTAGGCTGCTATTCTTAATCTAGAAAGATTATTATCTACTATCTAGAAAAATATTATTATTATAGAAACGTCTAATATTTATATAAGTAAGATAATATTCTATTATTTAATAATTTTAATAAACTTGTTAAAATAGTAATTATAAAGGTTAAGAAAATCTTAAAAAGAAAAATCCGGCTATATAAAAATATATATAGTTAGCTGTTCCTATCTATATATATAATAGAGTTAAGTTATTTATAGTAGTAGTACTATAGCTATACTATTTAATTTAAATTCTTCTACTAACTTAATTATTAATAAACCTAGCTTATTTTTTAGGTACTATTATTATATAGAGATTATTAGAATAATAGTTATTCTTTATAGACTTATTAATTCTTTATAAACTAGTTCTCTATTCTTTTTTAATTTAAGTACTAAGCCTAATATTTATACCTAATACTATATAATTAGACTTCTATAATATTACTAGTAGTTTATTTCTTCTACTAACTTTACTTAAGTTAAAAGATGTAAATAATAGTAAACGAGGTTATTAAGTAACCTATTATTAGAAGGGTTCTATATAGAGACCTTCTAAAAGAGCTATTTTAGTACTAGTACTATTTATACTATAGTTCCTATTATTAGACCTATAATAACCCTATATATATATAGGCTATAATAGGTTATATAACCGCGCGAGGCTCTGCGCGCTTTAGTAGAAAAATACTCCGTTCTAAAGAGTACGGTATATAGACGTAAGAATCCTACGGACCTTTCTCCTCCCCATCTTAGTATAACTGAAATAGAGCTAACCTACCTTATTAATATTCTACGATGTAAGAGCCCGTGCCTATCCTTATATTATACTAAGATTATATTTACTCGGCCGGTAACGGTAATATAATATTAGGTTAAACCGCTCGACCTACCTATATATAGTATTTAACAATAACTACCTTAAGGAACCCTATTGTATAACTAGCCCGAGTGCTTAGTTTATTAATAGGATATGCCTTCTTACCTAAAAACCCTAGTTAGACTAGATATATACTTTAGAAGTATGTAATTAAACTCTAGGAGCTCTATAAGACCTATAGAGATAGGTACTACTCTAGTAATCTAGAAGAGAGTTGAGGACTCTATCTCTATGTAATAACGAGTTAAGGACCTATCGTGAGAGAAGTAACTCTACCCTAATACTAACTACAGCTACCTTACCTATAGTCCGACCCGTACTGCTCTACCTGTAGCTTAATATTAACTATCGCTGCTCTACCTATAGCTTATACTATATAAGATAATAACCCGCGGCGAACGATTTCCCTTTATAGTCTTAGTACTCGAGAAGCTGGAAAAAGATAATACGTATGATCCGCTATAACGGTTTATCTACTAAGAATACGAGGTTTAAGGTTATAGTTCTATTACTAAAGAGAACTACGATTATAATTATACTCTTAAGCTCGTAAGACTATAATATAATATAGAGAAGTACTCTCTATTAATACTTTAGGTATAGACTCTCGACGGTAAATATATACTCTAAGCTACGACTGCAGCGATCTAGCTACTATTTAAAGACGACCCTACCAGTATTCTAATAGAGTTTGTAAACTAGGTAATCCTACGCTATATAGAGTAATAGTAGACTTATATATATCGATAAATCGCTGCTGACGCTCTAGCTGAGGGCGATACCTTATATAAAACTCTCCTCTAAAAACGATAAGAAGCTAAAGCTGCGGTAGACGCGGCTCGACACGAGATTAGTATACTAAAGTTTTAGCTCTTTAAAGCTGCTATAACTCCCGTTATACCAGCTACTACCCGACTCTAATCCTTACGTTTTAAGATCCTACCGTAGATACCTAAAGTCTTAAGTAGTCTGTTAGGACTAGAGCCCTTATCTAATAGAGACTTAGACGATAGCTCTAGTAATTAGCTACTATATTGCTTACTATATACTCCTACAACTCTGCTAGCTATACGAGTTATAAACTATACCTAACGCAGTTGCTTAGCTAAGTTCTTAGACCTACTAATGTTTAAAGATGGTAAGGAGGTTATATTTAACTAATAGAGAGATAGGTTAGAGGATAAAATATATACAAACTACAACTAGTATAAAGGAGTAGATAAGTAGATAACTTAGAATAATATCGTATTATATATACGCACACGTATAGAGGGTCCTACTAATTAATACCTTTCTACGCTAATTTGTACGCTTTAAGATAGTAATCGACCTATTAACTATCTTTACCTAGTTAATTAACTAGAGAAGACTTATAGTAATCTATATAAGAAGCTAAACGCTCGTCGCGATTTCTAGAAGCTCTACTTTAAGGATCTAGCTGATTTTGCTACCTTTTAAGGCGACTTCTTCCGCCTTACTTAAGAACGCTGCCTACCCGCAGATTAATGGGTAGAGGAATTCTATAAGAAGCTCCTAGACGTACTATATATATAGATAGGTATCTATTATTAATAATATAATAAGTAGTATAATAAGTATATTAACTGCGCTTAAGAATTCGCCCGAGAACTAGCTATTAGCACGAAGAAAGCTAGCAATCGACTTAAGAAGAAATTAAAGAAGCTTCTATTAATCTATATATAATAGCCAGCTCCAGCTTAACTAGCTCTAGCCCAGCCAGCTCTAGCTTTATTAACTATACTAAGAAAGGACGACGTTTACTTTAAATGCTATAAGCTAGGTTATATCGCTTGCAACTACTTTTAGTAAGTTGAGTAGAAGCTAGTAGAGTTTATACCTAGCGATAATAAGTCTATTAGAGATACTTTAATACCCAGCGACTTAGAGTCGGAAAAAGTCTCTACTTAGGGGAAGTTTCCTCTCTAGTATAATCTCTCAGAGCACTAGAAGACCTATAATAATAGTTCTTCGGCGGATAAGCCTTTACGCTACTAAGTTACATTTTAACAAATAGTATCGCAATTAAGCTATCAGGCTTAATTAATATAGGTGCTGGTAGCTACACTCTTATCTATCTACATTACCTATATACGATTAAGAAAGGATTTAGAGTATTAATCCGTCGTATAGAACCTATTCCTATTACTAGATATAATAGTCGCCTAAATAGACTAGTAGACGAGTACTTTAAAGCAGATCTAGTCCTTAACAGCTACCGCTTATCTACCCACTTTATACCCTATAATACAGGCTGTCACGACCTTATTATCGGTCGAAAGCTACTTAAGGAGGCCGACGTATAGGTTAATTGTAAGAAATAAGCCCTAAGGTGGGACGATGATAAGTATATTAACTGTAAGCGCGACATCGTCGTACTAATATAAGGCTTACCTATAGAAGTTAGCTCTATATATTAAGTTAACGCTGACCGTCGCGATTTACTTATAAACGTAGCTCTCCTACAGTAACCTACTAGTCGATTAAACTCTCAGCACCTAACCTATAAAGATAATCTTAGGAAAATAACTAAATAGCTTTACCTACAATAGTTAGAGATACTATATTAATAATAGCCGCGCCTATAAGCTGTCTTATATATAGATCTTATAGCTATAGGCCTAGACATTAACACTATAGGAGTAGCTGGCTTTATACTATATACCTGAGGGAAGGATATTATACTTAGTTACCTCAGCATCTATAAGATTAACAAGCTTATCTAAGACTATTAAGAGCTTAAGGAACCTAACCCTAAGGAGGAGCTCCGACAGCTTATTAAAGAGAAGTTACCCTCACTATTATATACAGGTGCTATTCTGGCTTACTTCTTAAAGAAGAATTCTAACGTCCTACCCCTATATCGCGACGGCGTTAACTATAATATTAAACTAACAGCCGAGAATATACTAATATTAAGCCCGCTATATAGCATATCGCTCGAGTAGCTGCAGCTTATAAAGGCCTACCTAGAGAACTATCTCTGCTGTAGCTTTATCACGTACAGCAACGCGTCGTATACCTTACCTATCCTATTTACTAAGAAGTCTAGAGGAGGGTAGTATTTTTACGTTAACTATTAACGACTTAATACTATTACTAAGAAAGATACCTATCTAATTCTATTAATTTAGAAGATATTTATACGGTTAGTACGCGCGCGAGTATTTATAAAGTTTAATATATAATAAGCTTTCTACTGTATATAATTAATAGAAGATATTAAAGACCTAACTACGTTCCGGATGTAATATAGCAACTATAAGTATTACATACTACCCTTTAGATTATATAATAGCCCGGCTACATTTCAGTAATATATTAATAAGGTGCTATACGGCCTACTTAACAACTTCTATACCGTATATTTTAACGATATCCTTATCTACTTAGAAGACCCTTTTAAATATAAGTCGTACGTTGCTCAGGTGCTGTAGCATCTTAAGAATACTAGCTTATAGGCTAATATTAAGAAGAGCGAGTTTGCTGTTACTTAAATAAAGTTTCTAGGCCTAATTATTAGTATATAAGGTATCTAGAAGAATCTAGAGAAGGTCGCTGTAGTATAGGACTGGCTAGTACCTATATCAGTTAAGAGCCTTTAATCCTTCCTTAGCTTCTACAACTTCTATTAGTTGTTCTTAAAGGACTACGGACGAGTTATACAACCCCTTATAAAGCTACTTAAGTAAGGCGCCTAGCACGCTTTTAGTAAACGTGAGCTTACCGCCTTCTAGTAAACTAAGAACCTTATACTATCAGATAATATCCTAGCCTACTACTCGCTGTATAGATAGACCTATATAGAAACTAACGCAAGTAACGGAGTAATAGCCGGAGTACTATTATAGTTATAAGATAACAGCCTCTAGCGCCCTATCGCGTTCTTTTCAAAGACTATAAGCGCGCCTTAGATAAACTATAATATATACGATAAAGAGATGCTTATAGTTATTTAAGGACTTTATAAATAGCGCTTGTAGCTTATTAGCTTATAGACGACTAAGCCTTTCTATGCGATTACCGACCATCGAGTACTTAAGTACTTCTTAATAAAGCGAGAGTTTACTCTAAGATAGATATACTAGGCAATATTTGTCGCCGACTTTAACTTAACGCTGACCTACCGACCGGGTTCTACTAATGTTGTAGCTGATGCGCTGTTACGTAAGCAGGAAGAGCTTAAGATGTAAAAAGAGAAGGATAAAGCAGCGCGTACGCGAGCCTTCCTTTTAGCCGAATAGATTAACGTTAATCTAATAGAGGTTGCGGTTAACTACCTAGCTAAACTGGCAGACGACGGCCTGCGTAGCTAATTGTTCGAAATCGCCATCTTTAATACTCTTATAAGTCCTCCCCAGCTTAACAATTTATATATGTTGATCGACCGCATCCTTGAAGTTAATTAGAATTATGTTAGCCTATAGCTATACTAGAAAAAAGCTGCCTCTAGCAAGCCGGCGTAATAGGCGCTTACTAGCGACGGCCTACTTATATATAAAGGTAAGCTGTTCGTCCCTAATATTAACTTCCTAAGAACCTACCTTATCCGAGTAGTATATGCTATATAGGTAACAGCCCATCTAGGTAAAAGGAAGATAGGACGGCTGCTTTAAGATTGCTACTACTAGCCTAATATAAGTAAGAATGTTAACACGTATATAGCTGCCTGTAAAGCCTATTAATAGAGCTATATCCCGTGCGATAAGACTCCGGGACTATTAAAATTGCTGCTAATTCTAGATTAAGCTTAATAAGACGTCTTAATAGATTTTAAGTTATTTCTAATAGATAAAAAAGGGTACGACAATACTTTCGTTGTTGTTAACTAACTAAGTAAGTACTACTTCTTACTACCCTATTATAAGACTACTATAGTAGTATAGGCAGCTGATATATACTATTGCTATATCTAGCGCGTATTCGGACCGCCTAGGTTAATAGTCTTTAACCGAGGACTTTAATTTATCTCTATATTTATAGATAAGCTCTATCGCCTTATAGGCGTTAAGTAGAAACTCTTAACAGCCTATTACGCTTCAACTAATAGTAATATAGAAATTGTAAACTAGTATATCGACTAACGCCTACGCCCCTTTATTAACTACTATTAAGATAATTGGTTAGACCTACTGCCCTATATAGACTAGGCTTAAGCTATCCTACCGTATAATACTACTAGTCTATCTCTATATAAAGTCGAGTTCGGCTATTAACCTATCTATTACTAGAACTAGGAGGAGCGTATATAAAGCTTATCTATAGTCTATAAGTAGATATCGCGCGAGAAAGCTTAGGACTATACTAAGACCTGTTACAATGTTATAAAGCTTACTACTAAGATTGTTTAAAAAGGGATCGCTTATATATAGGAGTAATAAGCTTAGTAGGCGAATAAGAAGTGTAGAGAGTTGGATTTTATAGTAGGAGACTAGGTCTATATTACACCTAAGGGCTTTACGACTAGCCGACCGAGTTAGAAGCTGGACTAGCAGATATATAGACCCTATCCTATCGTCGGAATAAAAGGCTACTTCTATTACTTAAGGCTGCCACCGTATATATATATATATAACGTCTTCCACGTAGATTAGCTATAAAAAGCCGCCCTAGAGTTACTACCAGGCTAAATTAAGCCTGAGGAGCTACCGATTAAAGTTAATAGAAACCCTAAGTAGCCTATAGAGGAGATACTTAATAGTTATATTAATCGCGGCCGCCTATAGTATAGGGTATCCTAAGTAGCTTACAACCCTAATCCTACCTAGTATAATACCTAAGGCTTTATCAGCGCTCTATATAAAGTAAGAGACTATTACACAGCCTACCTAGAGAAGATAGGCCTACTAGCGCGACTTAACATCTAGATATAAGTATAAGAAGCAGATAAGAACCTATAGGTAATAGATAAGGATAATAAAGCTAGTTTAACTATTAAAACCCAGAAATCGCGAAGGAGGAATAGATAGTTTAAAAGATTTAGGGACGAGCCTCCTTATAAAGGGGGGTAATATAATAACCCTACGTATACGTAGGTTATAATAGGTTATATAACCGCGTGAAGCTCTACGCGCCTTAGTAGAAAGATACTTTATTCCGAAAAGTACGGTATATAAACGCGAGGATCCTATAGACCTTTCTCCTCCCTATCTTAATATAGCTAAAATAGAGCTAATCTACCTTATTAATACTCTGCGATATAAGAGCCTATACCCGTCCTTATAGTACGTACTTATAATTAGCGTACTCTTATTAGAGCGTTTATATCTAAGTAAGTTCTTCTCTAATATATTCTATAATATTCTTTATCTTATTAACTAGTCTATTAGCTTTTTAAGCTATTAGGGACTATTTTAGTAGTTAATAGATTTTTATAAGTAGTTTAAAACTTATTTAAAGGTACTAGCTAAAGTAGGTTAGAAATAGGGAGACTTTTATTAATTTAAATACTATATTATTTACTTTAAACTATACTATTAGCAGCTATTCAACCTAATTATCTTATTTATAGCTAGTATAGACTTAGAGAACTTATTCTATTACTATATTAACGTTCTCTATCTAACTATTAATCTTTAAATAGAAGCTAGTTAATATATATATATTAATTTATAGCTGTTTATATAGCTCTTAGTAGAAAGTAGAGATAAACTATATTCTATAGTTAGATATAATAGTATATAATAGTTTATAGTAAACCTATATATAATAATAAAATAGTTAAATAATATTAGAAGCTTTAATTCTTATATATAATATTAGGTATCTATACTTATTAAGTTTATTAACTATTACTATAATATTTATATAACCTTTTAATTCTAATAGATTAGTTATAAAGTTTATAGAAATATTTTAAAACCTTTATTTAAGTATAGATAATAGTTTTAGTAATCTATAATATTTCTCTCTAGAAATCTTACTTCTTTAATATATATAATAATAGTCTATATATTATTATATTAAGTCGAATATCTTTAACTAATAGTACTTATATTAGAGTAGTTTTAAGGTCTTTTCTTAACTAGGGTATTTATTAGACGATAAGTTATAAATAATTTATAGCAGCTTAAACTTTAACTTATTATAGTCTAGTATTATAAATCGATTTTAATAGTATAGGTAGTTATTATACTTTTTATAATTAGCTAAAGTTAAGAGTTTAAATTAATAGGTTTCTTTTTTTAGTAACTTTAAAGTATCTTAAATTAGATTATTATTTAGGTATTTTTTATTAATAATTTCTATAATCGATCGGCCTATTTCTATCTATTAGAATAGTTTAGAACGAAGTAATATCTATTAATAACCTTTATAAGCCTCTTCTTATATAAGCTTATTTTATAACCTTTAAGTTAAGGTATTAGGTTTTTCTCTAAGTTTTCTAGGTTAATATATAATACTAAAGTTAAACCTTAATAGATATTTTAACTAATAGACCTATTAGTAGGCTGGTAAATAGGGTATATAGTACCTTACCTAGGTTAAGGTTGGGTTCGGGGTTCTTAGCGCTGGGGTTAGGGTTAAAGTAGGGTTCTTAGCGTTGGGGTATAGGTTAGGTAGAGGTTCTTAACATTAAGGTTGAGGTTAGGGTAGGGTTCTTAGCGCTGGGGTATAAGGTTAAGGTAGGGGTACCCTATAGGGTTCCTCTATAATTACAGGAAATAATTATATATTATATATTTATTATATATTACATATTATATATTTATTATATATTATATATTAAATATTTATTACTGTAAATTATTATAGTAGAGAACTAGTTTTATTTAAAGTAGCCTTTTCTAAGCCTAAGACTACCTAAGAATTATAACTCTAATCTAATAGAAGACTAAACTTCTTATAGTATCGCTTTACTAAATATACATCCTTATTTTAGATAGTAACCCGCTTTACGTGAATTGTATTTATATTATAGTCTAGTATAATTAGTATTATACAGTATAAATTATATAAAAAATAACATACCTTTAAAGAACCTAACGAGAAAAGCCTTAGTAAACTCTTAGAGAGCCTTAATTACGCTCCGTTGCTAACGCATCTTACTACTATAGGTATCCTCCTAAACTACAGTAGTAATTTTACGGATTAGCCGCGAAAAAGGGAGCTTTTAAAGGAGGAGTTTAGTACTCTTCTAATATTGTTTAATCTGTCGAAGTGCGACGGCTATATTCTATTAGTATATAACTGTAATAAAAACCTGTAATAACTTACTTCTAGAGTAATAGCAACGCTTTACTAGCGTAGGCTTTACTAATGCAGGTGCCTTACGAGCTGATTTAGCGGCGAGCTGCTTTCGGGGAAACTTGCTACCTGTTAAAACGATTTTAGATCGTGCTATTCCTCGAGTACAAGATATTACGTGTTAATAGTAGTAGAGTAGAGTGGTTAACGTTAATAATTAAGGTTGGTAGTATGAAGCTAAGTTGAGGTTTGTTGATAGATACCCAAAATGTAAATATGGATGCTAAGACACGCACGTGCTAAGAGCTAGTACCAAATTAGGATTATAAAGTAAAGCTAATAAGGTGTTTAGGCGTGCATTATAAGAATACTATGATAAAAAACTGTAATAACTTACTATCTTATAGAACTAGCAGTGCGCTTTTTAGTAATAGTTTTTTATACTAAACCGACTAATATTTTATATTTATTTAGATGTGTATATATTTTGTTATTATTTCTATCTAATCTATACTAGTAGGTGGCACGTGCGCTCGTCGCGTTGAGCCTAATACCCTACTACAATTCTTCTTCCTACTATACTCTTATTAGCACAACCCTAAATCTTCGATTTATTATATACTTTTATTATAGTTCCTATAAAATGTTGACTATTAAAGTAGAGCCTATTAACGACAATTTTCTCGATGGTCCAGATAGCTTACTACCACCAAAGCTACTAGAGCTACCAGTTAGCTTCGACTAAGATGAGTAGGCGAAGTTAACACAGGTAAGTAATTATACCAGTCTTTTATTATAGTTTACTAATAAATATAGGGCTGGTAGTTAGAAGATTATAAAATTAAATACGTCCTTTCGCTATACGGTTAAGCTGGTTCTTAAAAAGGCCGTCCAACCAACCTTACAGTACCCTTTAAGGGTATACTTAGCAATACTAAGCGCGCTATCTAATAGAGAGACAAGGCTATATCGCTTACTGCTAAGGAAAAGGCTATTAAGAGTGCCTATGCTGCTGATCGCTCTGCTAAGAGTGCTAAGAAGAGGCAGCTACAGAAAAGTGCTGAATATATAGCGCTAGGGGAAGAAGAAAAAAAAAAGATGTTAGATAAAGCTATTAAAGCTATAGCGGAGAAGCGCTTCAACGATTATAAGTCTAGTAAGTTATTACAGTTATTTATCATATATATATATACTTACAAGTAAATAGGTAATTGGTTAGAGGTAAGGCTAAAAGCTATCTACTTAAAATAGGAGTATATCGACCAAGAGATTAGCCTTAGACGTTACCAAGCAGTTCTATTAAAGGCTACTAGTTAAGAGAAAGATGTATCTACTATATAAGAATCAGCTCGTAGTCTATTACGGGTATATAGCTCTAGAGGAGCTGTGTAGAAGGTTATGTATAAGATATACTAAGATAGCCTTCTTAAGCTATAAAATAATAGCTTTAAAAGCAAGGATACTTAAAATAAATAGTAAGAGTTTGTTGAGGGACTATCTAAGGAAGAGTTAGCTATAGTCTTAGAGCTAGAGTGGAAGTAAGTTTATTATATTTTTTATCACATCCATTTATTATAAACATATACTAATTACTACCCTAGATATTAAGAGCCTCTATCAGTATATGATTAATTCGATAATAATCTTCTTCTTAATTCGAACTTACCCTATATTAAGGGTATTGAAAGCGATAAGTGCGAAGAGGAGGTTAATAATAATTCTAAAATTAAGGCTGAGCTTATATAATATAAGGATAAGTATAAGATATTAAGTAAGAAGTTAGATAGTACTTTTAAAGGCTTCTTAGATAAAGATATAACAAACTTTAATAGTTTCTCAGATAATAATACTTCAATAAATAAGGATTAGCTTAGCCCTTACTACTAGTAGTTAGTAGAAGAAAATCTAATACACTTCTCTAATACTATATAAATTTTATTTACACTACTTCCCTATATATATAAACTTAATTAACTAGGGTGGTATATCGTACTATATTACAGACTATAGTAGTATGTCGCAAAATAGATTAGGGTGGTTATTAGATTCTAAGTAGTATGCTATAGTATCTCGCAGTATATTACAGTACGTTAAATAATAGTAATTAACTGTGCTTTATAGTATATAATAGTAATTTACTATACTTTATAGTATTTTCTAGACTACGGCGTTCTGCGATATACTACAGCAGACTCTTATATACTACTAGGAGTATAGTATTAGTATGCCGTTTAGTAATAAAACCTATTATCTCTAAAAATAAATACTTGATACAATAGTATAATATACTACTATTTTACTAGGGTTTCACATATATTAGTAGTAGTAGTAGTAGTAGTAGTAGTAGTAGTAGTAGTAGTAGTAGCAGTAGTCTACAAACATAATTCATAGCTAGATACTCTCGATCGTTAACCCTAACTCCTTATATACCTACAATATCGTAATATTCCTACTATTCTTTATTACAGCGTTTTATCACAGTTATATTAATACTAATATAAATCCAGTATCTCGCGATCGACGCTCTATTAATTTCCTATTAAGGTTTCCAAGAAACCTATCAGCTAATTATATATCCGCGGATAGAGGATAAAAAAGATAGGTAAGGGGTAATAGAGCTTATTAATATATGGATAGCATAGTAGGAATTAATACTATAGGCTCAGGACCCTTTAAATATACTCGACAAACTAAGGTAGAATTTAGCTACTCGTTATAGTAAGATCTGGAGACAATTTAGGGAAGCTACACAATTTCTAGATAGTTACCTATTTATATTCTATTACTACTACGGCCTTTAACTTATATATCTAAATAAGAATTATAATAGTATAAAGCATCTAATAAATTATCTTAGATCTTAGGCCTGTCTAAGAACTCTAGCTCCTAAGTATAATAGGTTCTATATACCTATAGCTAGGCCTCCCGATGATAAAGATCCGATTATACTACTATACTCTACTAGCGCCTTCGAGTACAAACTAGTCCGTATTATTATTAATAATAACTGGTCTTTCTAAATAGTAGATTACCCGTTCTTTTAACAATTCGTTTAGTTCCTCTAACCAGGTACTATATTAATTAGCTGATTTAGTTTTATGGGGCTATTCGAGTATAAGGTTATAGTAGCTTAGTTCTCTCTTTTACATAACCTTAGCTAAAGTACAAAGATATTAATCGTGTTTAATACCTGGTTTATAAAGAACCACCTTAGTTTCCTTACAGTAAAAGGGTACTATATTAATTAGGACTAGGAGTTCTGCGAGAGACTACTTGATTTTATCCCTATTCAAGGAAGCTATACTGGTACTTCTATAGTAATAGAAGTACTATATATTCTATCAAACATAAATATACAACGATAATTGCTAGTAGCTACCTGTAACAACGCTGCTAATAATAGTATACTTATATATACGATATAAGAGAAACTACGCGAAGACAGTATTAAATAGGACTACAAGGAGAATATAATTCTATACCTCGCTTATATTATCAATCTTGTTGTTTAGGAAATTATTTACTATCTTAAGCTCGCACCCCCCGAAGAGATAGAAAATAGAGGAACTTTACGGTAACGCGATATAAATGAGATCCGGATATAAGTTTCTATCCTAAATTCTCTTCGTAAGGTATAGCTTTTTATTACAGTTAGTTATCACAGTTATTACGTACTAATTCCTAGTTAGATTCGAGCTATTTATAAAGTAATCGATCGATCGCTACAGCGCTATAAGCGTTTTATTGCTTTACAGAGCTTCCTACCACCTAAGCACCGGCTGTCTGTAATAAGAGATGTCCCAACTTAATGGAATTCGACATTTAATATATATAACTAAGTAGTAGGCTTTAAGTAATATATTAACAACTAGCTTTAATATGAAATTAACTTAAAGATCCCTGCTTGGAGATCTAGTAACAATAAGGACGCCGAGGTAGATTTCTATAATCTCCAGCGACTTCGACTATTTACTACTAAATAGTACTACTTAATACTGATTGTAGACCTGCTTAGTAATTTTAAAAGGGCAACCGAAGCGCTTAGTAAGAATATAAAGCCTTAGATCTAGTATATTTAGTAAATGTATAATAGGCTCTTCGATTTCCTAGATAATATAAATAGGGATCTAGCTAAAGATGTAGAGAGTAACTTAGATTAGCTAATAGTAGTAAGAGCTGTAGTAGAGAAGGGTTGATCTAAATTGAGTAAATACTACTTAAAAATAGATGTAAAGTGTAGTTACTTATTTAACTATATAACGATCTTAGATCTATCCTAGAAGCTTACAGCATACGAGGTACTTTTATTACAGCTATTTATTATATTAGCTTCTAACTATAACTATAGGACGAGACTTAGGACTTTTAGTATAGGGAAACCTATCGCTAACAATTCCTTAAATATCTTAATCGCTATAATAAGGATATACCAGGCTATATCTTATCTATAACACCCCGACCTCGACGGGTATAAAGTAATAAGTGGTTTTATAAACCATCTCTATAACGTTTATCCTTAAGCAGCTCCTTAAGTTTCCTAGGCCAGGATCTAAGTAACGTAGGAGAGGGAGAGGGAGAGGGAGAGTCAGAGGAAGAAGAGAAAGGACTAACTTATCGAGAAGGAGAAAGCTATCTAAGTATACCTCCTATTCGAGGTCGTAACTTTAATGTATTAGACTGGTGGAGAGTAAATGAATATTAGTATCTGCAGCTTACTCAGGTTGTAAGAAATATTCTTCTAATACAGATTACAGGAGTTAGTATTAAGCGGGTTTTTAATACTACTAGAAATATAATTAAGGATAGGAGATATTACCTTGCTGCGCAAAGAATCCAGGATATTATATTTCTGAAATATATAATAAGCGGAGAGGACTATCGTACTAAAAAGGTACGCTGGGCTATAGAGGCCTAGGATACTAGTAAGCTAAGCCCTCTTTATAGCGCTAATAAGGTTACGGATCTTTTTAAACTTCCAGCCTAGGTATACGACGAAGAACTAGAGATTAACCAGGAGATTAACCAGGAGAATATCAATCCTAGTACTACTACTGATAAGAAGCCGCCGCGAAAGCGTATTTGTCGAGAAATTTATAAACCTCTACGGTTTATATAATAAATTACTATTATAAATATATTATCGTGTCAGATTAAGCTATATAAGATTAATAGTTAAGGAGCGTACTACTACAGTCTACGACGTACTACGGCGTACTACCCTAGAATCTAATAAAGCGAGATTAGCCTAATCTGTAATAAATAGCTGTAATAAAGCCCTAGAATATTGTACTATATATACTCTTACTAAACTACTTTCTAAAGTATACTAATTAGTTAGACTCTAAGGAAACCCAGTCCGTGCAACCCTACCTCAACCTATACTCTATTACTAAGCAGCTACCCTAACCCTACCTATACCCTAGGCTGATTAGTAAGACCCTAACCTTAACCCTACCCTACTTACGTAAGACCCTAACCCCAACCCAACCTATACCTATCTACTAGCCTACCTATTAGTAACTTAACTACTTTATTATTATAAAATACTATAAGTTCTTATAATAGTTTAGTACTTCTATAAGAAATACTATACCTTCTAATTTAGACCTCTATTACTTAAAATATTAGATAATTATAAGTAATTCTTTATTATAAATTTTATAGTTACTTTTAGTAGAATTTATATATTTAGAGAAGTAGGTAATAAGTCTTAGTTTACTATTAGTACCTTTCTAAGATAATATACTAACTATTATAAAGTTAGATATATTAACTTCTACTACTATTTATAGTTTAGGGCTAAAGTATTAGAAAATTAGTATAAAGATAAAAGTATCTTTTAAATAGTTAAAGAAATATTAACAGCTATTATTCTAGTTAAATTAAGTATTCTTCTTAATTAGGGCTATTAAGGGGGAAACTTTTTATAAGAAGTTACTAATAAATTATTAGTAGAAGTTTATAAAACTTATAAAGGTTTAAATATCTTTTATATTTTTAAAGTATTTCTAGTTAATAATTATTTCTACCTTTTTTAGGTTTATATATATCTCTTCTATAATAATTATATATCTTAGGTAGGTTACTTCTAACTAATAAAACTTATATTTATCTATATTAAGCTATAAACTATTTACTTTTAAAGCTTTAAAAACTAGCTAAATATACTACTTATAATCTTTTAGATTCTTACTAAATATTAGGATATTATTAATATAGGTAGTATAGAATATATTAAAATATAGTTTTAGTATATTATTTATAAAGTACTAGAATATACTTAAAATATTAGCTAAGTTAAAAAATATTACTAGATATTTAAATAGCCTATAGTATATATAAAAGATAGTCTTCTATTTATCTCCTTTAATAATCTTTAACTTATTAAATATAGTAATAATATCGAGTTTTATATAGTATTTAGCCTTACTAAATTAGATTAATATTTCTTAAATTAGTAGAATCGGGTATTAGTTTTTAATAGTAATAGTATTTAGGACTCTATAATTTATATAGAATTAGAAACTACTTTTAAATTTCTTTATAAAAATTATAGGTATAATTATTAGTAATAAACTTACTCTAATAAATTCCTTAGATAAGTTCTTATTAAGGTACTTCTTTAGTACCTTTAACTTATTTTAGAATATCTTATAAAGTAGACTAAAACTAGTTTACTTACTATTTTCTAGTTTAATCTTATAATCGTATAATTATTATTTAGGTAATTTATCTATATTTTTATATAAGAAGATAGATAATAGATTATAATATTCTTTAAATACTTTAGTAATAGGGTTAATATATATCTTTAAAACTAGAGCCTTATTAATATTAACTATTAATATAGTAAAGATTTTATAGTTAAATTATTAGAAGAATTAAACTAGTAATATAGTATTTATATAATATATATCTAGCTATAATATAGATTTTAGGTATTTAGATTTAAATAAATTCTCTTAACTATAATTTTTATCTAAAGTTAAATTAGTTTTAATTTTAAATTCTTTTAACTAATATAATATTTTAAATAACTAGTAATTATATTAAATATAATTTAATAGGTAGAGCTTTAAATAGTATTATCTAGACTTTAAATTATATAAGGGTTATAAATTAGTTACTTTAAAATCTCCTTTTATATTAGATTTAGGTAGTTTATAGTTTTTAATAACTATTTAAGTAATCTATTAATAGATAATAATACTAGTAGATTATAAGTATTAAGTTAGGTATTAGTTAGCGGTAAAGATTAGCTATTTATTCTTATAGTCTAGATTTATATAATACTTATATATCTATAACTATCTTAGAATTAACTAGTATTTTCCTAATATAGTTATATAGAAATATACTATCTTTAAATAGTTTAGATATTAGAAAGTTAGAGTAATTAAATAGAAGATAGTCTTTTTATAAAAAACTTCTCTATTAAAGCTAATTAGATATAAATTATATAGAAGTTATATTTTTTAGAGTTTTAAGGTATATATAAAGTTTCTATAGATATAATTATAATTAATAGCCCTAGTATTAATAAAAATATTAATATTTTACTAAACTAGGTTTTAATAGATTAAAAAAGAAATTAGAATCTAATAGTTCTATACCTATTTTTATAAAGGCTAGTTTTATAAATATATAAAAATTTAGTATAAATATAGTTTTAAAAAGTAACTTACTTCTAAAATAAACTTTTTAATAATATTCTAGTTAGTAAAACTAACTATATTTAAAAGTAAGAGTAATAGCTTTATTTATAAAATAATAAATATATTAAGAATTAGTTAGAAAATTAGTTAAAAGATTAAGAGTAGGATTTATAGGGTATAGTAGGGCTTTAAAACCCTTAATAGATTAATAGTAAAGGAGTACTATATTCTAGTAAAATATATCTTTTACTATTATACTTATAATAATATTTTTTATAGTAGCATCTTTCTTATTTATTAGAGCTTATAAGTATATAACTAGAAGTATTAAGTTCTATAGTATTTAAGTTCTTCTAGTAAATAGTATAATACTTTAGTTATTTATAATAATTATCGGGTAGATAATATAGATTAGTATTATATAGGGAAATTAGGTTAGCATAGTTATTTAGGGTACTAAATATTATAATACTAATTATAGTATAGTAGAATTTATTAAAAAGAAAATATTAGAAATATATAATTTATCTAATCTTATTTAATTTAGTATCTATAATTAGGCGTTAGAATTTAGTAAAGTAAGTAGAGAACCTGCTTTAGCCTTATTTTAAAGTCTCTAGTTTACTCTATATTATAATCTTCTTATTCTAGTTATTATAGATAGATTTTAAAAAAGCGACTAAACTATCTATAGAGTTAATATTCTTATCTATTAATAGATTAACTAATATTACTAGGTCTTATTTTAGGTAGAAATAGATATATAAAAGGTAGATATATTTAGTTAAATATTAGTTAGTATTTTCTTCTAGTTTATAATAGAACTTTCTAATAAAATATAAAAGCTCTAAACGTTTACTAGAAAATATTAAAAGGTTAGATAAATAGTTAAAATAGAAATATAGGTTATATATAATTTTAAATAGATTAGAAGTTAATATAGATATTTATTTAGAAGTTAAGGTTATAGGCTAAATTAGGCTAAAGGCGGGTAATAGTTCTATTACTATTAATATACTAGTAGCTGGTAGAGAAGTAGCTATTTAATAGCTATTAAATTCCCTTTATATTACTTTAAAGTCTAATTTATAGTAGTTTTTCTAGGTTATTAAGGCTTCTACTAGCATCTTATTTTTCTACTATAAAAAGTCTAGCTTACTCTAGATCTTTTTAAATATACTAATAAGCACGTTCTTATCTATAGTATATAATAGTAAATAATATAATATAATATTATAGGCGCTTATATATAATTAGTTAATCGTATTTTAAATAGTTAACTCTATTACTATATACTATATATAAATATTAAAATATTATATAAAGAATAGAGATATCTATATTATATAGATTTTTATAAGAGCTAGGTCTATACTATTATATAGGCTAGCTAGATTAGTAAAACCTTCCTCTATTATAGTTAAGATAAGTCGGTTATATTCTAGCTAATAGCTAATAGTTATTACTAGCAGCTAGTTTAAGTATTATAGTAAGGGTAGTATAAGTATAGAGGTGTTATAGTATTACTATAATATAAAGTTAAAGAATTTATAACTACTATTATACTTAATAGTACTATTTATAATAATACTACTACTAGTATAAGAAGTTAAGCTAAAAAAGAGTATACTAGTTTAATATATAATATATATCTAAGCGAGTATAATATAGCTAAATATATAATATTTAGTATTATAATATAAGTAGAAGTAGATATAAGAGATAGTATTAGTAATATATTAGCGGTAAATATAGTAGTTTAGAGAATAAAGGGAGAAAGAGATAGTATACTACTATAGTAAAGTATAATATAAAGTAATAGCTAAAATACTAGATAGTAGATACTATTATACTAGAAATATAAAATAAGTTAGGTAGTTAAAGAAATAGTTTAAAGAAGGTAAACTTATAGTAACTATATTAGTATTAAATATAGGAGTAGATTTTCTAGAAATTATATTTATACTATATATAGAGATACTATAAAATATAATTAACTTTACTTAAAAGAGTAAATATAATAGATAAATAGATAAGTAGGTAGATTTAGTATATTATAGAATTAGTTTCTATCTAATTCTATACTACCTTATCTATTATATATAGACCTAAACCTCTAATATATATATATATATAATCTAGTATTTATTTTCTTTTTTTCTTTATCTAAACGTTTTAAACTATTATAATAGTTGTATATTAGTTATCTATATAGCTTAATCTAATACTTATTTATCTAGTATTAACAATCTAATATATATTACTATAATATAGTAATTCTTATAAAAAAGGGTAAAATAGAGTAAAGGATAGAATAAAAAGAGAAGAAGCTAAATATATAAGTAATAGGAAGGTTTATTATAGATAGTAGGTATTAGTAAAAACTAATAAGTAGCTATCTTAATAGAAAGTAGATAAGCTATAATAATATTAAGTTAGCTAAATATTACTAATATAAAAAAAGCGTTAGTAAATAATAGAATAGATAGTATAAAATAAACTTAATATAGTAGTAGATTTAAAAGGTATTAGAAAAATTATATAAAGGATATATAGTATATTAAATAATAGAAGAGGTAGAGATAGAAGAATAGTAGAAATATAAGATAATATAATATATAGTATAGTCTAAAATAAATAGAGTTAAACTAGATAGATTTTAAATAGAAATATATAATAGAGGAGAGAATTATAGCTACTAATAATATTAAGTTAGTTAAAAGTATTATATAACTAAATTAGATAATATAATAATATAGTAAGTAGTATAATATAGTAAGTAGTATACTCTACTACCTAAATTTTACCTATAAGTAATTTAGAGATAGTTTATCTAATAACGCCTAGATTAATTAATTAGATAATATAGTAATATAATTACTATTACTATTTAACTTAGATAATTATATTAGATACGTTTTAATTCGATGTTCTAGCTACCTATAGCATCTATAGTATTACTATAATCGATTCTTAGTTTTATAATACAACTATAATATAGTAGTCTCTTACCTAATTTAGGTAGTTAAATTAATCTATTTAATTAGATCTTCTACCTTAGATTTTATTAAGATACTTTATCTCTAAATCTACTATTTTATATACTATTTTCGCTTGCTTATTATCTTATTTACCTCTTATAGTATTTTATTTTTAGTTTAAAGTATCGCTAGCTTAGTTGTAAAAATAAGTACACCCTTCTAAATCTAGTATATAGCCTTTATAATAGATATTAGACTTAAATTTTAATAATTTATAATTCGATTAATTATAAGTATTATTTATAATATAAATTTATCCTGCTTTATAAGTATTTTCGCGATCTAGAATGTTATAATAGTAGATATAATAGTAGTCTAAAGTAGTAGTATCTCCAATCGAATATTAAGCTTTAAAATAACTTAATCTAGTCTAAAAGGGACTAATCTAGTCCCTTTAAAGCCTCCTTTAGTATTATCTAATATTATAGATAGTATTATACGAAGTTTCTAGGCTAGTTTTAACTAATATTATATCTACTGTATCTATATAGAATTAAATTAGCTATACCCATAATATAATAGTAGTTTAGAAGCTATCTTTAGAGATCTAAGTTAAGAATATAATTAGTAAGTACTCTCTTCTCTAAATTAGTTAATAGTCTTAAATTAGCTATATAATTATACTTTACTTTAATTCCGGTGTATTAGTATTATAATATTATCTCTAACGTATTAAATATTACTATAGCGCGTTGTATACTTTAAATTTAATCTTAATCGATAGTAGATTTTACAAGTTATATTTAGGCCTCTTTTAAGGTAATTTAAGGCTGTTATAATAATTATATTATAATAGTAGGGTAGTATACTAAGTTTTAGTAATAGAGTATACTACTTACTACGTCGCGCTACTTACTATGTTATTATATTATAAGTAATTAATATTAGTAGTTAAATATAATAATACTACTAGTATAAATAGTAGTAGAGGTTAAAAAGGGGGCTTAAATAATCTAATAGTATAATTACTTAAGAGAATTTAATAGAGATTAAAAGGTATATATAGAATAGTTAAAAAAAAAAATTTTTAATAAGTTTAAAGAGAGTATTTTAGTAATATAATAGTAGTTAGAATTTAAATTATACTCTTTATATAGTAGAATATAGAATAGAATAATAAGAATAGAGATAGTAAGGTATATGGAATAAATAGAAAGTAGGTAGAAATTAAAAATAAAGTAGTAATATAGTAGATTTTTTAAAAAAAAAGAAGTTAAAAAATAAATAAAATATTTCTTCTATAATTAAAAGAAAAAATTTATTAATATTTTAAAATATTAGTATAAAAGAGATAAATAAGTTAAAATAAATAAAAGAAAATATATTTTAAAAAAGAAAAGCTAATAAAAAGAAAGTAATATAGTTAATAATAATATAAAAAGAAAATAAAATTAGAATATATATTTCTAAATTAAATTAAATAAGATAAAAAATAATAGTATAATTTAAAAATCTTAAAAAAAAATATTTATATTAAAATAGATAGAAATTTAAAGAAAAATAAATTAATATAATAGTAGTAAAAAGAAGAGAAATATAAAATAGAGAAAATATTTAGTTAATATATTTTATAAGTAAGTCGCCTACCTAAGTAAGTTATTTACTTTATTAGCTATCTCTATATTTAGAGGTATATATTATAATAACACCTATAGGTATTACTATAATAATTTAATAGGGGATAGATATACTATTTATCTACTACTATATAAGTTTTAGTATTATATCTAGGCTTACTGTAGCAGCTATAATACTTCTAGTATAATATACCTACTTTTCTATACTTTTTACCTATATATACTTTATCTTTTAACTACTTATCTACTTTCTTTTAAATAGCTATCTTAGCAGCTTTAGCTTTAGTAAGACTATCTTACTTCTATAGAACCTTTTTTAATCGCTTTTTATACTGCGATAGAGCCTTATTTACTTTTTAAAGCTAACTAATCTAACGTTAAAATAGTATATATAAATAAGCTATTTATATAGTACCTTTAATAAGCGAATTAAAAGAATTATTAATTATAGTAGATAAGCTATTCTAATACTTAGTAATATAGTTTTAAATTAGTATTATTTAAGACCCTAGTTTAATAGTATTAATTAGTATTTTTAACTCCTAAAGGTAACTAGCTGCTAATAGTAATAATAATATAATCTACTACCGAGTTATATATACTACTAAGTTATATACGCCCTATTATAGACCAATTTTAAAGTAGGATATTTTAACAACTATTAAAGCTATTAATTATATAGAAAAATATATATAATTCTAATTGCTTAGTATTTTAACTAGAACTATTTTATATATTTTAATATAGTAGCCTAACTTCTAACAGCGCCTATAACGTTTTAGTTAATATAGTTAGCTATAGCTATTTAAGCTATTTTAGCTCTTTTAACAGCCTTCTTATTATTATATTACTAATTACAGTCTATCTAATATAGAAATAGTATTTATACTCTTAATTATCTTATATTTACATTCTTTATACTTTATAAGTATTATATTTACCGCCCGGAGTTCTCTATTCTCGATTTCTAAAATTAAGTATCTATATACTATAAATATAATACTTTTTATAAGGTTTATAAAACTTTTAAGTATTAATATTAGTAAGCTACCTTAATATCGTTTTACGCGCCGTTATATATATTATATCTAGTACTCTACCTTTAAGCGATTATATAGTATTTATAACTACTATATAATAGGTTCTAAGAGTAGTAGTATTAGGGTTTATAAGGCTTAGATATTAAGTTTTAAAATAATATAATCTAGACTAAATAAGACTAATCTAGTCCCTCTAAAGCTTCTAGCTATATTTTTATCTATAATAGTATTATTAAAGGCCGCTTTAAATATAGATAGGAAGTCTTCTTTAATTATATAGTTAATATAGTACCGAATTAAGCTTTTAATCTCCTTACTATATACATGCTTTAATAGACCAAAACAGCCTATATTAAGTAGCTATAAAAGGTGTAATAAGTGTAGAGGTATATAAAGTATAATAATATTACGTTCTTTATAATAATTATAAAATTCAATAGAATTATAGCTATTATAGCCGTCTATAATAAGTAATCGATAGGCGCTAGTAGTACTAGCTTTAGTATACTTATTAAAGTGCTTAAGCTACTTAAACCTATATTTAATAGATGTCTAGCCCTTTTTACTAATAAATAGAACCTACTAAGGCTTATTTACAATTAACTAGTACTAGGTATTATATTATTACGCTCTTTTAAGGATGATAAATAGCAGAATCAGCTAGCTATATATATTTACTACTATAATTACTATTACCTACTTAGTATTACCTAGCTGAATAGATTTAGGTACTTATTACTTTTTAGTACTAGTAATAACTATTCTTAGACTAATTTTATCTATTTAGAAGCTAGTCTTATTAAAATTATACATGTCTTTATTAAAGATACTATACTTAGCCTTAGTATTATATATAAGGTAGAACCAGCCTTAAATAACTTTAAAATCTTTATTTAAAGCTCTTTAGTAGTTATATTATTAATTAACGTATAACTTAAGCTCTAGAATATATAAGATAAAGTAGTTAAGCTAATTTTTACTAACGTATTACTAACTGCGGTTAAAAAGTAGTTTATTAGCTATATCTTATAATATATTAAGATTAAGTTAAAATCTACGCGTATCTATGTTAAGTATATATTTAATAATAGCCTTCTCTTCTAGATCGGTAAAGTTCTTATAATTAGGGGTGCAATCGGCCTAGTAGAAGATTCTATTATAATAGTTGAGGAGGGTTTTTATATTAACGTTATATAAGTCTATAGTAGACTAATTTAACCTAAATTAGCCTAAATTAATAGCTTCTATTACTATATTAATATTAGCTTTAGATAAATATATAATAAAGTATAGTTATAGAAATATTATAAAAAATAATAGAATAATAGAGAAATTAGTAGAACGTATATAACTCGGTAGTATATATAACTTAGTAGTAGATTATGTTAGTATAAATACCTAGTTAAGTAGACTAACTATTATAACCTAGAATAGTACTCGGCTAATAACTTTACTAAGATAACTACTATAGAAGATTATTATACTAGAAATCTAAATAAATAAAATCTAAATATAATATTATATTTAGATTTTTAATTAGGTATTAAAATCTAATCTAAGTATATTTCTAAATACTTATAATAATACTATATTAATATAATACTAGTAATAATACTACTACTAATTTCTAGTATAGTATTACTATATAAACTAAACTAACCTAATTTCTAGTATAATACTATTATATAATAATAACTAGTTATATTAATATACCTATAATCTAACCTAATCCCTAATATAGTACTACTATAAGAATTAAACTAATCTAATCTCTAATATAGTACTATTATATAATAATAACTAATTATACTAATACGTCTATAACCTTAACTAATACTAGTATTAATAACTACTACTTAATTATAAATAACCTAAATATAATATAAAAACCTAATTTATAAAAACTTATAACTAAAAGAGGGGTATTATTATAGTAATACTATAATACCTCTATACCTATACTACTCTTATTATAATATTTAAACTAGCTGCTAATAATAACTATTAACTACTAGCTAGAATATAACTAATTTATCTTAACTATAATAGAGAAAGGTTTTATTAACCTAGCTAGCCTATATAGTAGTATAAACCTAGCTTCTATAAAAACTTATATAATATAGATATTTCTATTTTTTATATAATATTTTAATATTTATATATAGTATATAATAATAGAGTTAACTATTTAAAGTATAATTAACTAACTATATATAAACGTCCGTAATAACTATAGTACTATACTTAAAATAGATTATTAAAAGAGGGTAATTTATCTAACTATTACCCCCCTAATTTATTTATAACTAGTACTTTAACTATAATACTTTATATATAAAAACTATTTAATAAAGTCTATTTATTCTACTTATAATATTATATTATTATACCTATACTAGTATAAAGTTATAATAAGATTAGAAGAATATAATTCTACTAAAATATATAGATACTTAAACTAAGAGTATAATATTATATTTATAGTAAGAAGACCTATATATAAGTAAATAGAATAGCGCTATTATTAGAGGATATTAAAAACTATTTCTACTATCTATCTAAGTATTATATTCTAATATATAAGAAATATATAACTACTATATTAAATATTAATATATATCTATAATACTATTATAGTATAATAATAGAGTAGAGGAGGATAATTGTTAAGTATACTTATTAGTAGCTAATTAGACTAGTAAAAGATATTTAGCTGCCTATACTATTTAGGTAACTAATACTAGAATTAGAAAAGCTGCTAAATAGGTTCTAGTATAAGTAATTTAAGTACTATATTACTACTAATATTAATACGCTATATATATATCTAAAGAAGAAATATAAGTAGATATAAATAGATAATAAAAGTAGGCTTTATTAGAAAGTTAAAGTATAAATATTCTTTTAGGCTAGCGGGTTATAGTAATATTTTATTATTAACGTAGATAGTTATAACTATAAACTAGCTATTCTTTATATAAAGGCTAATATTATATATAATTAGTTAGCTAGGTTTAAATTTATAAAGTAGAGGAAAGAAGAAAAGGTATAGATTATAAATATAGAGGTAGTAAAAACTAATAAGACTAGATAGTTTAAGTAGATAGAGTAGCTAAAGTATCTAGTAAAGTAGAATTAAATATATCTTATATATTAGATCTAGCTACTTAACTAAAATAAAGTAAAACTTTAGTAGATAGTAAAGCTAACGTAATCCACCACCGAGTTATATACACTACCGAGTTACATGCGCCCTACTGATTTCTCTATCACCCTATTATTTTTCGTGATATTTCTACAACTACGCTTTATTATGCGCTTATCTGAAGCTAATATTAATATAGTAATAGAAGCTATCGATTTAGGCTAATTTAGGTTAAATTAGTCTGCTGCAGACTCGTATAACATTAATATAAAAACCCTCCTTAACTGTTATAATGGAATCCCCTGCCGGGCCGATTGCACCCCTAATTATAAGAACTTCACCGATCTGGAGGAGAAGGCTATTATTAAACATGTACTTGACGTAGATATACGTGGATTTCAACTTAATCTTAATATATTGCGAGATATAGCTGATAAACTACTTCTTAACCGCGGTCAGCGACGCGTCGGCAAAAATTGGCCTAACCGCTTCGTCTCACGCGTTCTAGAGCTTAAGTTACGCGTTAATCGATGATACGACTACTAAAGAGCTCTAAATAAAGATTCTAAGGTTATTTAGGGCTGGTTCCGCCTTATATATAATACTAAGGCTAAGTACAGTATCCTTAATAAAGACACGTACAATTTTAATAAGACTGGCTTCTAAATAGGTAAAATTGGCCCAAGAATGGTTATTACTAGCACTAAGAAGCGACAAGCACCTAAATCTATTCAGCTAGGTAATACTAAGTGGATAACGGTAATTGTAGTAGTAAATGCGCGTAGCTAGCCGATTCTGCTGTTTATTATCCTTAAGGGAGCGCAACAATATAATACCTAGCACTAGTTAATTGTAGATAGGCCTCAGTGGGTTCTATCTATTAGTAAGAAGGGCTGGACATCTATTAAACACGGGTTTAAGTAGCTTAAGCACTTTAACAAGCACACTAAAGCTAGTACTACTAGTACCTACCGATTGCTTATTATAGACGGCTATAATAGCTATAATTCTATTGAATTTTATAATTATTATAAAGAACGCAATATTATTACACTTTATATACCTCTATACTTATCGTACCTTTTATAGCTACTTAATATAGGCTATTTTGGTCTATTAAAGCATGTATACAGCAAGGAGATTAAAAGCTTAATTTGGTGCCGCATTAACTATATAACTAAAGAAGACTTCCTACCTATATTTAAAGCGGCCTTTAACAACGCTATCACGGATAAAAATATAGCTGGAGGCTTTAGAGGGACCGGATTAGTCCCATTTAGTCCAGATTGTGTTATTTTAAAGCTTAATATCTAAGCCTTACAAACCCCAACGTTGCCGCTCCTAGAACCTGCTATATAGTAGTTATAAACACCACACAATCACCTAGAGGTAGAATACTAGACGTAATACGTATAACAGCGCGTAGAACGATATTAAGGTAGCTTACTAATATTAATACTTAAAGGTCTTGCAAGCCTTGTAAAGAGTATTACATCTATAGCGTATAGACACTTAATTTTGGAAATCGAGAATAGAGAACTCCGGGCGGTAAATACAATACTTATAAAGTGCAAAGAATGTAAACGTAAGATAATTAAGAGCGCAAGTACTATCTCTATATTAGATAGACTGTAATTAGCAATGCGACAATAAGAAGGCCGTTAAAAGGGCTAAAATAGCCTAAATAGCTACAGCCGACCACGCTAACTAAGACGCTGTGGGTGCTGTCGGGAGCTAGGCCACCGTATTAAGACGTGCAAAATGGCTCCAGTCGAAATACTAAGTAATTAGGATTATATATATCTTTCTACGTAATTAATAGCTTTAATAGTTGTTGAAATATCCTACTTTAAAATTGGTCTATAATAGGGCGCATGTAACTTGGTGGTATATATAACTCGGTAGTAGATTACGTTAGTTAAACTATTAGTTAAGTAGAATATTAGAGGGTTATTATCGCTCGTATAAGAGATAAGATAGTAGTTTAAGAGCGCTTAGTAATAAGAGATAGATAGGCGTCTACTTACTTAACTATAGAATTCTAAGAATTAGGTAGTATATACTAGTTATATTTTTAAGTTCGTCTACTACTTTCTCTATATTATTACTAATAAAGAAGCTTAGGTTATATAGTTTAACTATAGCAGCAACAGTAATAATAGTAATAATAATAGTATAGTATTAGATAATAGCGCGAGTTCTAAGTTTAGTAGAGTTAAAAGTAGTACTAATAGTAATAATAATAGTAATAGCAGCCTCTATTATAGGTACTATAAGAAGAAAGAAGTAGATTAGATAGAAGACGCGTGTAAACTATTCTATTAGTAAAATAAGTAGAAGAAACTAGTAATAGTATTATAGGTTATATTAGATAGAGATAGTAAAAACGTTTAATTTAAGATACTACTAAATATATTTATATTATTTATTTTTTAATTAATAAACGATTAGCTATTTAATAATAGACTTATCTATTTTCTTACTATACTAGAGATTAACGTTAAAATAGACTACTTATATATAGTAAAGAACTACTCGTATATACTAGCTAGTATAGTATACTATATATATATATTAAGTATAGAGAAACTACTTCTAGCGGTAGAGTATAACGAGTAGATAGATAAGAACTAGAAGTATTTTCTACTTATATAGTAGAAGTTTCTAGCTAATAGATTATTTAGTCTAATAAGTAAAATAATTAGCTTACTAGTATATAGGAAGTTTATTATACTAACAGCTAGTAATTTAAGTAATACTTACTAGTTAAAGAATAAGAAGATATTCTATCTTAATAGCTAGCTAATTTATATTAGCTAGTTCCGTAAAATAGTATAGGATATAGTAGTTAAGGTAGAAGAGATATTCTAGTAGAAGCTATATTAGATAACTAGAACTAAAGACTAGTTTACTATCTAGCTAGAGTAGTTTATTAATAATATTATATTTATATAGTAGAGTATATCTTTTATCTATTATTATAATAATTAGCTTAATAATAAGCTTAAGTAGATACTTACTTAGGCTAGATAGATAGAAGCTAATTAGCAGCTCTAGTTAAGAGATAGCTTATAGAGTAAGTAGTAGATAAAGTAGTACTTATAATAGATAGATTACTTTTTAAAACTACTAATAGTTAGTATATATATAATTTTAAGGTAATCTAGGTAAGAATTAGAAATTATAATAATATAGTATTATAATAGAGTACTATAAGACTATAATATCTTTATAGTAGATAAGTAGATTATAATAGTAGTCTACTATTATAAATTACAATTCTAGTAGGATAAGCTGAAGGTAGTACCGCGCTTTCTACTACTATAGCTAGGATAGGTAAAAGCGGTATATTTAGCTTATATACAGCTGTTTTAGGAGTATCTAAATATTAAGGTATTTAGTAGTAGTTTTAGCAACTATATATAGGTAGATTAATATAAGCTATAGAAGATAAATTAACTAACACGCGTACTTAAGCGTAAAACTAGTAAGTAGGTAGATATTAAACTATATATACTAAACTACTAATATATAGTTATTAGTATTAGTAGAAAAGTAGTTAAAGAGTTGTTTAGTAAAGAATATTAGGATAAGATAGAGGAAGTCGAAGAAGCTAAAGTAGATAAAGAGGAAGAAAGTATACTAGAGTTATAGAGCGTATAAACAACGTAAATAGGGATTAGGAACTATAGTATACTAATTAATATTATTAAGTATCTTAGTATACACTTAATTAAAGCGTTCTAGCCGTTTAATATACTATAGTATTACTTTTTAGGGCTCGACAGGGGTAAAGAAATACTAGAAGTAAGATAGATAGATAGTTAAGACTAGACTAGGATAAGGAAGTAGTAGCGGCGTAACGATAATAGCGAAGAACCTATAGTATAAGAAAAGAAGATATAGGCTTAAAGTAGAAGAGAGGAAGGGCTTTAAAAAGTAATATATTAGGTACTTAGGTAAGAAAAAGTTAGCTTCTACTTAGCCGAGTAAGAATAAGTAATATATATAGTATTAGGTAGGTAGATACTACTTATTATAGTATTTTTAACTAGTAGAAGAAAGAGCTTACTATTTACTATACCGGCTTACTTAGATTAATACGGGGTAATAATAGTAGTAGTACTATACCGGGCGCTTATTAAGAACTTAGTTAAACGGATTTAAGAAAGTAGAATTAACTATATAGAGTAGAAGTATAGTAAGAATAATCTAGTAGTAGTAGTAGTAGTTAGTATAGATATAGTAGGTAATATAATAAGTAATAGAAATTTTATTAGCTATATAGGGATATTTAATAGTAAGAAGCTATTATAGTAGATTATAGTAGACGAGTATTATCTTATTTTTATATTAAGTAACTAGCGGCCGAAGCTAGTAAAGTTAAAAAATCTACAACTACTATTATATCTAGTAGTACTATTTATAGTAATACTACTACTAGTATAAAAGGTTAAACTAAAAGAGAGTATACTAGTTTAGTATACAATATATATTTAAATAAGTATAGTATAGTTAAATATACGATATTTAGTATTATAGTATAAGTAGGAGTAGGTATAGAAGATAGCATTAATAATATATTAGTAGTAGGTGCAGCAGCTTAGGGAACGAAGGGAAAAAGAGGTAGTATACTACTATAGTAAAGTATAATATAAAGCGATAGCTAAAGTACTAGATAATAAATACTATTACGCTAGAAATATAAAGTAAGCTAGGTAGTTAGAGGAATAGTTTAAAGAAGATAAGCTTATAATAGTTATATTAGTATTAGATATAGGGGTAGATTTCTTAGAAATTATATTTATACTATATATAGAGATATTATAGAGTATAATTAATTTTACTTAAGAAAGTAGATATAATAGGTAGATAGGTAAGTAGGTAAATTCGGTAATTCTTATAAAAGAGGGTAAAGTAGAGTAAAGGATAGAATAAAAGAGGGAGAAGCTGGATATATAGGCGATAGAGAGGTTTATTATAAATAGTAGGTATTAGTAAAGGCTGATAAGCAGCTATTTTAATAGGAAGTAGGTAAGCTATAATAATATTAAGTTAGCTAGATATAACTAATATAGAGAGAGTATTAGTAAGTAGTAGAATAGGTAGTATAAGGTAAGTTTAGTGTAATAGTAGGTTTAGGAGGTACTAGAGAAGCTACGCAAAGGATACGCGGTATATTAGATAATAGAAGAAGTAGAAATAGAAGAATAATAGAGGTATAAGATAATATAGTATATAGTATAGTCTAAGATAAGTAAAGTTAAGTTAGATAGATTTTGGATAGAAATATATAATAGGGGAGGAAATTATAACTACTAGTAATACTAGGTTAATGTCACGGACGCTCACGCGCAGTTGGTTAATCGCACTTTAAGCAGTCAACTCTATTGCTACGTACTACGTGTAAATATCAAGACGTTGCGTGAAGAACAGAGATATCTACATTATACAGGTTTTTATAGGGGCTAGGTCTGTACTACTGCACGGGCTAGCCGGGTCGGCGAAACCTTCCTCCATCGCGGTCAAGACAAGTCGGTTATATTCCAGCTAACAGCTGACAGCTGTCGCTGGCAGCTGGTTCAGGTATTATAGTAAGGGTGGTGTAGGTGCAGAGGTGTCGCGGTATTACCGTGACAGTTAATTAGAAATACTATATAACTAGGTTAGATATAAGTAATTAATATTAGTAGTTAAATATAATAGTACTACTAGCTTAGGCGGTAGTAGAGGTTAAAGAAAAAACTTAAATAATCTAATAGTATAACTATTTAGGGGACTTAATAAAGATTAGAAGGTATATATAGAGTAGTTAAAAAAGAAATACTTTTAATAAGTTTAGGGAGAGTATTTTAGTAATATAATAATAGTTAGTATTCGAATTATACTCTTTATATAGTAGAATATAGAATAGGATAATAAGAATAGAGATAGTATAGTATATAGAATAAATAGAAAGTAGGTAGAAATTAAAAATAAAATAGTAATATAGTAGATT